>APFE031466709.1:0-10987 GCA_000404065.3 Pinus taeda
GTTTGGAAAGCCTCGCGATATTTGAAATGATGGATTTTCAATTTGACAAATAGGATCAAGATTGGAATCTCGTTAGGAAAAACAAATATGACCATTCTCAATAGGCATGCTAAGATAATGAGGTCCTACCATAACCATCAGCGCAAGTTGAAGTGCCTCACCTGCTTGACAAAAGCCTGACGAGAAATATGCTAAACAATGAAGATTAGAGAGCACAAAGAAACTACCATCGAATGTGTTGTTGGAAAAATGATAAGTTGAGTGAAAGTCACCGAAGATATAGGAATGATCAGATGAGCTGGTTGAAACATCACTTTCCTAGTTTGAAATGAACAGAGAAAATTAATTTGAGAAATCTTGTTAATGCTCTGAATAATGGAAGCAAGTTCCCTGTGAGCTAGATAAGGTAGACATATTTGTAGTGCATGGTTCATCAGAAGGATGAGGAGCTGATCATGAAGAGGGAAATTCAATCAGCATGATTGTGGGTAAAGACGGTCTTTGAGATGATTAAATTCACAATCCCATGATTTCATGAGAAACAAACATTCCCAAACCACGTTTCATGTAATATACGTGCATGAAGATGGACGTGCTATAACATATCCATGGATTTGGTCATAAAATTTTAAAAGTTTGAAAAATCACACATGGAATACCAAACATTTTTTACACGGGGATCAACACTAAATGAAAAAATGCAGATAGATGGATCGTGCATGAGAAACCAGATCTGGTTTAGTTTGGGGGGCTTACCAGAGTCGCGAGGTCCTAACATAACCATCAATGGACCTTGAAGTAGCTTCACTCCTTGGTACATCTCGAAACTTTCCATAATTGCATAATCATGTTTTGAAGCTTGAACAAGATCATGCATGGCTTGAGGATGGTTATTGTTGCTGATTTCAAAACTTCTCTAAGGATGGTAGCCATCTCTATCACAAGTTGCACTAGATTTTTCATCTTTAGCAAGCTAACTTGAAGAGTTATCTTCATGCAAGAGAATAAGTGATGGGGAATGGGAAGTATTCTCTGTGATTAGAGTGTTTTCAATTTCATCGTGGATAACGTCACTACCTTGTGTGAATTGAGGAGATAACTCATCGGATGAAGAAAAAAGAGACCATGGATTATCTTTGACACATGTGGATGCCTCGTGGATGGTAGGACACACGGGCAAGTGAGGTGAAGGGGAAGTTTTGGCATCAATATCTTCTTTGAGTGGAGCACATTCTAGAACTGAGTTAGAGTCTTCATGAGAAAACGGATGATCACATGATGTGTTTGGGTATTTTTAATAACATATGGAAACATGGGAGTGATGACTCCCCAAGACTAGGGGTTGATTTGAAGAAATAATTGTACATGCTATTCAACCGAGATTTGCAGATTGACAATCATTCAAGGATGGAAGCTCATCATTTTCATGTGCAAAATTTTGAAACAGAGAAGGAAGATTGACAGTGTCCTCACCTTTCTACTCCTCTGATGGTGTAATGTGACTGCCTTGCACCTGATCACAATTTGAGCCAATAGCTTGAGAATTAAGAGAACACGAAAATTGGTTGGTGAAGTGGATTGATCATGCGAGTAATGCTACAAGGAGTCATTGCTTGTAGGTGATGGAGGATGGAAGAGGTGAATATCAGAGTCAAGACATGAGTTATGAATGGTGACATCCTCTTGAAAAATGCAGGAGTGATTCTTAATTGTTGGCTTCCTGATCCATTTTGGAAATTCCTCCATAGAAGCAAGAGACAGATGAGAAGATGGGTTGCGGACATGTTGCCCAAAATTCTTAGCTTTACAACCATCGCAAGGGGGCACCCACCTTGGGACTGGAAAACGAGGAGGAAAAGGAACAAATGGGGTGTTCGGCTCCTCCTCTATAATCTAAGGTGCCTCATGATCCATAAGAGTTGGGGAGGAAGGGAAACTAGGAGGTTCACCATATTGAGAACTATGAACAAAGCATTTAAACTCTTCTCTGAAGAAGTCAAAGCTCACAAGCCACTCAAGAATTTCAAGGCAAAGGTGAAGGAAGTGATCAACAAAGTCCTCAACTGATTCATCAAGCTCCATACTTAAATGACATTTTTTTCACAGAAATCTCGGTGCCTATACTAATCAAATATTTTAATCATCATTTCTGAAAGATGACCAAATGAATCGGTAGGGGCAAAGGGTAATATATAACACCAACGTTGAGCACGAACTTCGAATGTGAGGGTGAGTAATATAGTCTAGACATTCTTGTACTCTTTCTTGTGGAGTAGGCAAAAGTTTATAACTTGGCACACATGCACACGAAAAGATGGTTCACCCCCACCACTGAAAATTGACTTGGAGATGTCATGGATAACTTCCATGGGGATGGTACATTCAAAATTTCTAGAAAGACATCCCAGGAGTATGATGTCAGGAAGAGCCATTTTTAATTAAGAGATTGAAACCAGACTCTCACACCCTCTCCCTCTCTCCCAATCAATCCCCCACCTCTCCTTCCCTTCCACACTTTATCTATGTCCTTCCATTTGTGTCTCTATTCCCATATTTCTCTCTCTGTCTTTCGTTCTCTACCTCTCTTTCTCTAACCCACCGTCTTTCTCTATCCTGCCTCTCACTATGTCTATCTCCTCATTTCCCTATCGCTCTCCCTCTACCCCCAATCTTCGGAAATTTCTCTTCCCATCCTCTTCCTCCCTCTCTTTCTCCCGCCATCACTCCATATATCTCCTGCTCTCTCTTTTTGTATGTGTGTGTGTGTGTGTGTGTGTGTACCACCCCCACTCTTCCCATATCCATGTATATCTTCACCTTTCCCTCACTCTCTTGCTCCCCTCATTCCCCTCCCCAACCTTGTCGCTTTCTTTCTCCCACCCTATGTCTCTACCTCTCTCCCCCGTTTCTCTCACACTCTCTTCCTCTCTCGCACTCATCCCTCTCTCTCTAACTTTATGTATCCTTCTCTCTCTCTCTCCCACTCAACTTCTCTCACCCTATTTCACTCTCCATATCTCTTCTGCTTAATCTCCATTGGCCTCAATCTCCTACTTTCTATCTATATATCTACCCCCCTCTATCTCTCTACCTCTCTATCTCTCTCTCCAAACCTCTCCCTTTCCCATTGTAACCTCTCTTTGTCTCTCCCTTTATCCCCATTTCCCTCTGTCTTTCTCGCACTTCTTTTGTCTCCCCCTCTCTCCCTATCTCTTTCTATCATTATCAATCTCGCTACATCTCTCTCTCCCTCAATATTCCTCTCTCCCCCTCATTCTCTATCCCTCTCAATACCTCTCCCTCACTCTAGTATTCTCTCTACTACTTTTTCATGTCACTCTTCGTCTCTCTTTCCCAGAAAATATATCCCTCACACTCTCCCCATATCCATACCTCTCTTCCAAAGACTCTACCATCTCCCTCCCTCTTCCTCCCAACCTTTCTATCTGCCTATCTGTTTCCCTCTCTACCACCATCACTCTTTCTCTCCCTCTCGCTTACATCTCTCTCTCTCTCTCTCTCTCTCTCTTAGTTACCATCTTTGTCCCTCTATCTTTATCCACCCTCTATATCTCCCACTCTCTCGCTTTTCCTGTCTCTCTATCTTCCTCTCCCTATCCCTTTATCTTTGTCTGTATCTTTCTTCATTTATCTCACTCTCTCTCCCTCCCCCCCTCTGAATCACTCTCCCACTCCCTCAGATTCCCCTCTCCATACTACTCTCTTTGATACTCTCTCCCCCCCGCCCCCACATACTCTCTCTTTCCCACACATGCAAACCCTTTGTCTCTCCCTTTCCCTCTCCCTCTCCCCTACCTGCTCTCTCCGGCACTCCCTCCTTGTCTTCCTCCTTCCCTAACTCCCTCTCTCTCTCTCTAGTCTCCCACTCCCTCTCACCCACTTTATGCATCCATCCCTCTATTCTTATTCCTCTCTCACACTCTCTCTCTACCCTCCCATTGCCTCACCCCCACTTATTCCTTCACTCCCTCTTTCTCTCCCCTTATCCTAGTCTCATTTCGTGACACCCTCTCTCTCTCTCTCCCTATCCCCCTGCCTCTCTTTCTCTCCCCAACCTTCTTCCTCCATCGATCCTTTCTTCTTCCTCTCTCACTCTCTCTCTATGCTCCCACTACACTCGCCCACATTTCCCCTCCTCTCTATCCCTCCCCCAGACCTAGTCTCACTTGATCATACCCTCCCTCTTTCTCTCTACCCTCCCACTTCGTTTCACCCACTTGTCCCCTCCATCAGTCTATCTCCTCCCATTGTAGTCTCGCTTGTAAAGACCTTCACCAACACACACACTCTCTCAATCCTTCCGCTTCTACCTTGTCACTACCTCTTGGCCTCCCCTCCCCTCCTATCTCTAGCCCACCATCTCACTATTTGTCACTCCCTCTTGGTCTCTATGATTCATGCCACCTTCTCCCAAGTCATACTTTCTCTCTCTTTCATACATGCACTCATTATTTATATATTTAAAAATAATGAAGACCTTTATCACAACACAAAAAAATAATGCATAACAATATATAAATAAAAATTTCAAAAAATACAATCATATAAATACAAATAAATATTAAAAAAAAATACTTATAGTATCATACATTCATTCTGTGTTAATATTAAAAACATAAAATGCAAACACCTAAATGAATCTATATATAAAAGACACATACAAATAAAAATAAAATTAATGAAAACATTCAATTATAATTATATGTATGTTAAAACAATTAAAATTGCTAACTTAGAAAGACTTATAATAAAACTAGAATATTAGACCATAATTTGGAATAATATTTATTACTTTGAAATAAAATTAAATATGAAATTACTGAGAGAGCATAAACTTTATGATAATTATTGAAAAAAAAAATCTTACCATAAATTAGATATATTTTTCTTAAACAATGCTCGCCATCCTAAAATATTTTTGATTCACATATTTATTTATTAAGCATCATATTCTTTCAAATTGGGCATTCATCATCTCCCTAAGGGTGTATCTGTAATTCTACTTATATAAGCTATATAATATATTCACTGAAGCTCGTCAATGGAGTCTCTTGAGCATAAATGTAGGTTTTAAATCATGAATGTCTCGTAAAACACGTTAATGGCGTTGTTTAGAGCTAATCAAAGGTTTAGAATTCAATTTCAAAGGAAGGAAAATCTGCACGGTCCTGTATTTTCACGTCACGTAAGAAGTGCTGCGAAGAAGGATAAATTTTCAAGGATTTAAACTATAACAAGGAAAACGTTATATTATATCACATAAACATAGGTTTTAAAACAAACATTTGCTGTAACTTTTCAAGAATTCAAACTAAACGGAGCTCCACCAGGGTTAGACCGTCTAAAGGTACAGGCAGCAAAGGATCCGGCACCGATTCTATTGTACGGGTTCCGTAACTAGAATGCATCCGGAAACACCAACTACTCGTCTACAGGAGGCGATCCCTGCTTTAGGAGAACGAAAGTAACCAAAATTTACAAATGAACGAAATCAATTCTGAGCCTAAACCAAAAGTTCTGAAACAAACACATTAAATAAATTTTGAAAATCTATATTAAAACTAAAGGGGGCTTTGAGAACATGCACAACGGGAGCGGCAAGTAAATATTAAGAGTGAAGCTTGTGCATCCACAAATGTAAAAGCACCATTGACACAAGAGCATGGGGAGCTCATGTCGATCAAGATATCAATTGTTGCAAAATAATCATAATGTAGACTCTCTGCACCTGTCCAAGTCCGCGGAGATCAAGAACAAGGATCCTTTTATGGAAAAAGCGATGAGATCATCGCTAGCCAAGCGCTGGAAAATGTAGGCGAGCTTAACCTAGTTGGATAACAAGTAACCGTGGTGAAAGCCGTCATCACGTCATTCTTCGACAATCTTTAATGTTACAAATTAACTCAGAATATTTTTGGGTAACAACTTTCAAATTTTAATGGGAAAAATAATTTCAACAACAAATTGACTATGGCCATAAAATTATTTATGACAATATGCAATCAAAATTGTTTATGCCAATATAAAATCAAATTTAGTTGATCGACTTATTGCTTCATGTCTTCTCAGCAACATACAAATCTAAGAGGTAGTCTAAGAGCTGCTTTTTTAACGGCAATTTGCAATCAACCTAAATTTGCAACGTAAATAACCATAAAAGAAAGGTAAATTTCTTACCAAAACAAAGGAAGGATGTCCTCATTGCAAAATTGCCAATTCATTAAATGGTAAATGAACGTAAAATAAAGGTAAATTTCTTACCAAAACGAAAGAAGGATGTCCTCATTGCAAACTGCCAATTCATTAATTAATTTCCTTCTCATTGATCTACTAGTTGTTCTACTCACTGCGAACCGCCAATTCATTGATTAATCTCTTGTCTTCATGTCTACTCCGCCACAGAACAGGAACATGAACCAACAGATAGACTCGTCTATCCATGTCGACACAATAACGTTGCACCACAAGATCATTAACCAACACATCACAAGATCACCACAATACCACAGAGAGGGTCTATCTCCACGGAGGGATTAAGCCAGAAGTCTGAGAGCGACCTTTTTAAAGGATTCAAGAAAATCCCAGATTTATTTGAAAAAGGCTGAGCGTTTCTTTTCGGGCGCGATAGCTTTTTTTTGAAAGGCCATTGAGAAAAGGTTTGGATCAACTTAAAAACAAGAAGTTTCTATAATGCCAATTTAAGTTATTTTCTAGCCGTTTGAATCAAGGGTTATTTATCCGCCCATCCTTCCACTTATATCACCATCAAAACTACGTGGATTCGGTAAGAGCACTCATTGTTATGATTACGATGTCGAGACAGTTACATATAACAAATATTCCGTTAGCTTCAGACTTGACTTAATATTCGGTTGCCTTCCGGTGCCGGAACATGGTAATCATAGTGGGCGCATGGTATAAATAGAAATTGCAATATATTAAAATTTATAATTTTAGGATCAACGAAATATCAATACGTTATAAGACCTAGTTGTAAAGAAAGATATATATAGAAATATTCCCTTCCCTTCGAGTGCCGGAACAGGTAATCTTTGTGGGTGCATGGCTTTTTTAATTATGAATTTTGATAATTTATTTTAAAATATTTTTAAAATAATTATGAAGTAATCATTTTTTAATTATTAATTAAAAGATTTATTAAATTATATGACTTTACATTTATCACTAAAAAGGGTTCTTATCTCTATAAATGTTAATGAAAAGATCTTTAATTTTGATTTGATAATTTTTCTATTAAGCAAAAAAACCTAGTTATAATTAATTGTTCTTAATTTTAGCTAGGATTGTATGCTAGAGGGATTGACATTATGAATTGAGGCATTAAACTTTCTGCACTGAAAGTCTTAAATTTATATATTAAACTTTCTACGTATTTGAGTGGACTTTAAAAAAAGCAATTATCAATCAGCTTTAGAAAGTCTCACCATAGACCTTTCAACTTTGAAAGTTTATTTTTCAAACATTAAACCCAAGAAAGTGTTTGCTTTCTAAAATTAATATGTTCAACTTTTTGCTTTGCTTTTTTAACGGTCAGCTTTTTGCTTTTGTCGTGAGCCTTAAGGAAACCAATTCATCTTTAGATTTTTAAAATTCAACGGTTGGATTTGTTCCTTATGGGATTTTTACCATTCCTGGTTCAAAACGATTTTCCTCTTTCTTCAAAGCTACCAGCGAATGTAGAGTTGCTTACAGTCCGCAATATTCCCCCGCCGATATGTGATGATCTCTTAAGGATTCCAATCACCGCTAGCAATCAGGGAAAACACCATCACACTCAATTATTTTAAGAGGAAAAACGATCTGTGATTTTATGAGAGAAAAGATGGTAGAACTGTTGGTACGGAACGACGATGAGGATGCGGATGGAGATGCTAACGCCTCCGTTTCTTTTTTAGAGTATCGCAGTAGAGGTAAGGATTTGTGGATTCGAATGATCTTAACATAACTAAGTCATTCCTTTTCTCGGTCCTTGTTTTCAAGACTTGCCTTAAACTATTTTTCTGCAACTATGGATAGTATTTACGGATATTGTTAGTGTTCTACGACAATTTTATTCACATTTTAAATTCTGAGAACTTTGTTTTAAAGTCCTGTTTATAATTGCTTTTCTGCAACCTTGGATAGCATTTATGAATAGTTTTAGTATTGCATGATACTTTTGTTCATACATTTAGAATTATGAGAACTTAGTTCCCAGGATTTGTCTCTCCGCGGGCTCGATTACAATTAGTCCTAACCCATCACTAGCCAATTAACTCACAAATAACTAGTCAAAGTTGAATGATTATTAATTTGGAAAACCCAATTAGTTGAAATAGATTCCAATAGATTAGAACCACATCTGAACAACGAAGGTACTGAAGATAAAGACCAACTTGAAATCGCTGCTGTTTTTATAATCTTGTCATTCGGCCACCTTGACCTGATTTGGTACGATCACTATAGGTACAGCCACAGACAAACTATTTCTAGTTCCATTTGAGACAGCTACAGACAGAATTATTATTTTGCAAGAATTAAAATCTTGTTGGGCATGAGAAAGAATTAATTTCTCTGTGAAAATGAACCTCCTGTGGATCCTCATGCTCATCTGTCAATAGATCTTTTGTTTCTCCCCATACTCTTGTGTCAATGGTTCTTTCACGTTTGTGGACGCACAGGATTCTCACTTAATACTTACTTGCGTCTGGGGTTGTCCATGTTCTCAAAGCCCTTGTTAGTTTTCATTTAGATTTTCAAAATTTATCTGACATTTTTGTTTTAAAACTCGTGGTTTACACTCGAATTTCTTTACTAAAGTTGAAAACAGAGTTTGGATTGAAAAACTTGAAAATGTACATTTTGGTTCCTTTTATAGTTTGAATTCTTGAAAAGTTATGGGACATTTTTATATAATATAAAACATGAAAGCGTGCATATTTTCCTTTCTTCCAAATTGGATTATAAGCGCATGTTTAGCTTTGACGAGCTTTATCCGACATCAATTATTTAAAACATACTTTAGGCTCAAGCAACTCCATTAACGAGTTTTATTGAATCTTTTAGAGAGGGCATACAAACTTAAGTTGAAATACCACCGTGGTTCGTCGATTCCCTTGTTGTGCTTCCCTTTTAAATATCAGATTTCGAAAAGAGGCGCAGCACATTCTAATATTTACTATGCATGTCGATAAGGTTGTTCGGAATAAGAAAACTGGTTTACCATTGGACAGACATTGGGTAGAGTTTACATTAAATCCTTAATCATAGAGTTCCAATGTAATTTGAATTTAGCATTGAGTAGAGTTTACATGATATCCTTAATCATAGAATTTCGATGTAATTTGAATTTAGCATTGGGAAGCCACAATCATATTTATCTTGTTACCACAACGAAAGAAAATCAAATTTTTCATTGGATCTATTTTAATGTGTTCACGCTAAAATTGTGTCTGAGTACACCTGTGCATCTATTTTAAGTTTGGCTTCTTAATTAATTTTTTTATTATGAAGGCAAAGCTTTTATCATCTTTATGGGAACTTCAAAGACATTAATATTGAATTAAACGATTGTGAATTTAAGTTGCCCTATAATATAATATAGGGAAGAATCTGAAGTATTTTAAGATGCATTGTATTATTATCATCTTTATGGGAACTTCAAAGACATTAATATTGAATTAAACGATTGTGAATTTAAGTTGCCCTATAATATAATATAGGGAAGAATCTGAAGTATTTTAAGATGCATTGTATTATTGTTTCAAAATAAAGATAAGTATTTTTTTAGGACGCATAATTTCTTTGGTATGGATTTTCTTTTCCTCAATTATCATAGGTTATAGGATTTCTCATAAAATTGCAATTTTAATTTTAATTTAATATTTTTGATTTATTAATAAATATTTTTGCTCAATGTTTTTAGTTGTTAATAAGGTTTTCTAATTTTTAATTTTTAATCTTTTAATATACATATAATTATAATTATAAATGTCTACAAATAATATCATTTTGATTTTTGAAAATTATTTATATTATTTTTACCATTTGTATGTGCATTATTTTAGAATATACATATATATAAACATGCCATATATTATTTTAGGTATTTTCATTTTATGTTTTTATTATTTACATATAATGAATACATGATAGTATAAGTATAAAGATATTTGATATCGGTTTTCCCTTAGTATTTAGTTGTTGTTTATATGGTTGTATTTTTTGAAAAAAATATTTATATGTTTTATTGCATTATTTTTAGTGTTGTGATTAATTTTTTTTTATAAATTTTAAATATGTAAATAATGAGTGCATGAATGCAAAAGAGAGGAAGAGTATGAGTGGGAGATGGAGGGCATGAATCAGGGAGACCAAAAGGAAGCTAGAGAGGTGGGGAGGTGTGGACGAGGCATGTGAGGGACCAAAAGTGTGAGAGTAGGGTAGAAATAGGAGGGGAGGGGAAGAGGGAGTGGCGAGGGAGAGGGGGATGGAGGGAGAGATAAAGTGAGGGATAGTATACAAGAGTGAGTCATGAGATGGAGGGTGTGACCAAGTGAGACTAGAATGACGGGGGAGAGAGGGAAGGAGAGGAAAAGAGGGAGAGATGTAATTTTATAGTAGAGAGCGAGTGTGAGAGAGGAAGAATGGGTGGATGGAGGCAAAAAGTGGCAGAAAGAGAGAAAGAGAGAGTATCAAGGAAGTGGAGAGAGAGGGGGAGAGAGAGAGAACATGTGGGGAAGAGAGATAGAGAGGAATTGGAAGGGATAGAAGTGGAAGGGGGAGAGAGATGGAGAGAGATATCAAGGGTAGAGATGCGACTAATGATGGGAGAGAGAGGGGGTGGAGAGAGAGGAGAGTGGGGAGAGAGTGTAGTGGGGAGAGAGGGGAGTGGGGAGAGAGAGAGAGAGAGTCAAGGAAGGCGAGCGAGAGAGAGAGAGAGAGAGAGAGAGAGAGAGAGAGAGAG
>APFE031466715.1:0-37200 GCA_000404065.3 Pinus taeda
TTATGTTTATTTTTTGGGAATGGGATCATTAAATTTTGGAAAGATTGTTAATTATAAGTATTGTTTATAAAGGTGGAAAATTTGCTAAGATCAAAGTATTTTGTTTTTATAAATACAATAGAAAAAGTATTTGAATCTTATTTTTATAGTGGAAATTAATTTAACACTATCAAAAACTAGCGGAAATTGATTTAACACTATCAAAAACTTTTGAGAAATTTTAATCATAATTAATTATATAAACAAACCTATTGCTTCAATGTTCATAGTATATTAATGTATTCCAGGTTCATAGTATATTAATGTATTCCATTACTTTTGTGAATGTTTTGGATGTTTACATTAATATAATGGTCATGATATAGTGCGGGCAACCACAAACTTCATGTACAGTCCCATTGGTGTAGAATTATATTAATGTATTCCATTACTTTTGTGGATGTTTACATTAATATAATGGTCGTGATATAGTGCGGGCATCCACTAACTTCATGTAATGGTCGTGATATAGTGCGGGCATCCACTAACTTCATGTACAGTCCCATTGGCGTAGAATTTATGGTATATTAGATAATGATTATAATTTATGAAAATGATCACTCCATGTGAACAAATTTTAATAATATATTGGGATAAACACTTTATATAATTATCGTATGGTATATTGGGAAAGGAAGTTAGTAAACATGCTTTAATTGACACAAACAAAAGTCATGGTATTCGTCAGCAACCATTATTTCCAAATATCTTTACTAATATGAGATTGTATTAAGATTTGGAAATTTTCTTTTATTAACCTAAAGATTTTTTTTTCTATAAAATTTATTTTATTTTCAAATATCTTTGTTAATTAATTTTTAAGTTAAAGTTTATATTAATATAAACTAAATATAGTATGTTTAAAATTGTAACCGTTTGTTTAAGAGCTTATTTTTTTCAACTTAAGGAAACAAGTTAATGGTTCATGATCCAAAAGTATTTGGAAACTTGCTCTTTTAGGGACCACAATGGATAATATGGGTAATTTTGGTGGTGTGGTTTTCCTTGAATAACAATGACGAACACAAATAACAACCAGTGATAACACTATTGATTTGACAACTAAGTTATCATAGATTTTCTTAAAAAATCTCTAAATATCCAATACCATAATAAATTATTTTAATTTAACACTATTAATATAAATATTATAAAAATAGATATCCATTTTTTTATAGTTTAATTTGATACAAAAAACAAAAACTTGTCTAATCACATTAAATAAAACATAAAAACTTTCAAAAAAACCTAAATATTAGAATATGAAAATATGACTTTCATATACCAAACATACCACAAAAGAAAAAATTTATGAAACATGTATCAACACATGTCCATAGGCAAAAAAAAATCAAAAGAAATACACACAAATCAAAAAGATGATAGACCCCTCATCTCCACCTTTCACCAAGAAGAATAAGCCATCATTTTCTTTTTTAACCACATGGTGAATCGGTAACTGGCAGGCCTAATCTATCTAGGGGAGACCCAAGATCAAACCTCATAGGTACCACTATAACACCAAGAGCATAACCAACCACCTGCAAGTCGGGAAAGGGTAATCAGCCCCTCTAGCCACCACCATAGCAGGTCATTGTACTCAATGAGGTTTGAACTTGTCTCCCCAGGCTTCGCCCAAGTGACTTACCGTCAAACCACACATCACTGTACGAATAAGCCACCACTTTCACCCACCAGAATAAAGCACCACGGAGGACCCAATCCAAAAAGGAGGATGCACAGACCCAAAAGGGAATCATATCCCATGAGAACCACTTGTGCCACGTCGCGCATTCAATCCGCGGGCAAAACAATCCGCTGTGGCAGGGAACCGACGTCGTTCGATTTCCTCCCCACTTGAATTTTCTGATATTATATCATCGATAGTAGCAGGAGCCGAGGTTGCACCCCAACTCCCACGACACCCGACCACCGTGCCTGTTCCTGTAACGCGCTACAAGGCTCCTCCACCCTAACTTCACTAGAACCATGATTTCCCCGACCACCACGCCTGTTCCTATAACGCGCTACAAGGCTCCTCCACCCTAACTTCACCGGAACCATGATTTCTCCGCGTTCCACAACGTGCTTTTCAGAGGAGGGATAAGGATGGCCTGCTCGCTAATGACGAGACCCTTCCTTGTTCTGTGTTGATTGATCTACCAATAAATCAATATATAGGCATGGTGCTTAAATTCATTCCACTTTATTATTTAACGTATAAAAAATTAATATTTGATCTATAGAAATTCATATTGTTGATTGTTAAATTTTAATTATAAAATAATAAAACTAAAAATAAAAATATCCGTGTGAAATACTTTTATGTTTATTAGAGATTTTTAATTTAAATAATATTTGTTTAATATTATGGGCCTAATACCATGGTTTTTTGATATTGCGGATCGTCAAACTTTAATTATTTTACATTCAAGAATGATTAAGTATATATATATTATGTTATAGGCCATTTGTATGTGCTGGTCGTATTGATGAATAGGGTCTTCCAAAATTTTAATTTGATTATAGGCCATGCCTATTTGGAATAAGGATTTCAGACTTTTAACTTAATTACCAACATATATTCATTTTGACTCTAATCTACTGAAAGGGATCAAATCTATTGATATGCAAACGTCTCAATAGTTGGTAGATTTGGAACTAAGATGGACTAGGGTGGTTTAATCTCCTGTTAGATAGGCTACATTCCACATGAATATCATGGGTTTTCAATACCATGGACCATTTTTATTTATATTATTATTTTATTTTTATAGAAATAGTTTTATTTCTTATTTCTTATCTTTACTTTTACATGGCATTACTTCAATTTTTTATTTTATTCTATTTTTTTTTAATGTAATTTGACTCAGTCAAAATGTAACATCTCTACCATATTGGGGTGGAAAGTGTCTCTTGGCCAATCAACAATTATTTAGTGGATGATAGGGATTTAACCTCCAATAGAATGTTTTATTTTACTAGTAGTCATATATGGAAGGTTAAGATTTATCTCAAAAGTAGTTATGCCATTTTCTCCCTTTTAATTAAATTTTTTATTAAAAGAATTTGTAATATGAACATCACTTATGGTTTCTTGGGCATGTGGTATTAGTAAGTCACGTTATTGACCCCTAATAGTCTATTAACAAGTCAATCTTTAGAGTAAAGTGGGGTGCATCTTCATAGTTAAAAATCTTATTACATCTTTTTTTTTAAATGTATATATGCTTAACTCATATACTAATTCTTTTTATAATAATCGTAACAATTTATCATGGATTGATGGATATCCATGTTTGTTATCCATTTAATTTACATGGTTGGGTTAATTATTGGTGCTCTCCAACTTAGTGTGGAAGAGATGTTGGAATGAAAGATTTTACTAGGTCAAACTACATAAAAATAATAATTGAAAGAAAATTGGGGTAAAATAATCAACTTTACTATTAGTGATTTTTTAGCTCTAGGTTTTTAAAACCTATAGTAGGCAAACAATCCCTTGTAAACCTACTCTACGTTATCTTAAAGTCATCCTAAACTAATACCTATATAAAACAAACTATATTAATATATATATATATATATATACGAAATATATATATATTAATATATATATATATATAATAAACTAGGATTAGACATCTTAACTATCTAAAATGAAATCTTTTGTTCTTCCTCCATATGATGAATATTAAAATAAACTTATATTTAATGCAACCAATGGTTTAGCGTTAGAGTGTTAATATCACCTTGATGTGGCTTGATATCAAATTTCTCTTCCATTTTCAATAGGGACTGTTAATGGTTCATGTCACTCGAACTAGCCTTATCCTTTTAAGGTTCTTTCTTCAACTCCTTCTTTGTTTCTTTCTTATCTGTTAATCTCCCCTCTAATTGAATCTCTACATTACAACCCCCATCTTCTCTGAATAGCCCAATCTTATTGGATAAGGCCATTATGAGGAGATTCACATTATGATTTATATCTTCAACTTGTGTTTCTAGCCATGCAAAACTAACCTCTATAGGATCAGGGGGCTTATCAATAAATTCATTGACCATTGCTAGTGTTTTATGACTTTTTCCTTAGCCACTCTAGATCCCCTAGAAATATCCATAATATACCCAAAGAAAATTGTTTTAATGCAAATATTACCCATAACTTATCATGGATATTCTATTGGATATTTCTTTATGATGTATCTAATATAATATATTAGAAAATCCAAAACCTACACTGTAAGGGTTTATTTCTCCTTAGATTTCTAGATTCATTAAATATTGAGGTGTGCTTTTGCATGCAATAGATAGAATATGTAGAAAATAGATAATGGTGAAATAAAACTGACAAACCACAAATGGCATAAAATATACCCTAGGAAACCCTCTTGGGAGAAAACCTAGTTGCAGCTTCACAACTTCGATGAAACTTCACAGCTTTGATACAACTTCACAGCTTCGATGTAACTTCACTGCTTCGATGCAACTTCACAACTTCTATGCAGCTTCATAATTTTGTCTTTCCTAGTAAACTATAGAAACACTAACAAAAGAGAGAGAGAGAGGCCCAAAACTTCGATCTTGTTCTTGTTCTTCTTCATCCCTTTTTAGATTCTACCTTGAGGAGATCGAACTTTCTTGAGAGTGTTTCCAAATGAGGTTGATTTCCTTCGTTTATATTGGCTTTTGAGGGGTACAAATTGATATCTTTCAGATGACTTGTCTCTTCATGTAGAACGACTTGATATTTTCACCATGATGAGATCTTCTAGGGTGTTTTGAGCTTCTTTCGACTCAAAAAAAAAAAAAAAAAAAAAAAAACTTTGCAATATGTAACATGCCCAAAAGGGTCTTTCATACATGAAAATGACTCAATTGACTTTTCCACTCAATGACAAACCCTAGAAGCATTCAATGTGAGCTTCATCTGAATAAAAATCTCCCTTGATAATGAAACCCATGCCTCAAGAATAACAATAGTAATTTTATTTTTCTTTTTTCCTTAAATACATAAAATCATGATTACATTTCACATTATGAAGACCGAACCTAGTTACATATTTCAACACCTTGATGAGGCGGTACTAGTCAGCTCTCCATATGAAGATTGCATCTCGCATGTAAATATCAAGACATCCAAACGCCACTCCATGTACATCAAGGGGAGCCACATCTAGTTCCACTTCATTAATAAAATCAACACTAATAAAAAAAGTATTTCTGCCTATTTGGGTTACCATTATTTATGCATCCTTAGTTACCCATTCTAGTGGATATGGACTTGGATGATGATGAACTTCTAATCTAAATTTTTTGACTCACTCTGCTACAATGAGATTCACTTACAATCCTAATTCCAATAAAGAATCAATATTTCTCTTGCTAACATGTATCATATGGAAGAATCTGATCTTTTCATTCTCTTCTTGTTATTTAAGGCTACTTAGATTCACCTCCTTATGCATTGATGTACATACAATCTTATCATACATGTCCAAGATACTTTCATCATGATTGATGAAATCAGTAACCATGAGTTTCTTACGCTTTGCATCATTCTTCTAGTTCTTCAAATTGAGTTATGGGTTCAATTTTCAACACTTCTCCTTTGTATGACGCTGAATGTTACAATGGTTATAGTGGTTGTTGATATCTTTGTAGTAGTGTGTTGTGGCTAATGTATTTTTTTCCCCCTTTCCAATTCTTCTTTCCCTCCTAAGAAGTGTCTTGATGCGTCTACTTCGACCCACTTGGTTACGCTTTCTTCTAATATGTTCTCTAGTTATTGTTCCTGTACACATCTCATACACTTATCTAGGTTTGAACATCATCACTTCTATAGATGGTTGTGTAGATCACCGGAGTAGGTATGGGTTCTTTGGGGAGAAACCCAACATTGTGGCCATCTTTGTAAGCTTCGTGGTATGATCCTATACACTCTACCCACACTTATGTGTGAAGTAAAGCCACCAGAACCATTGGTCCTCTACATACTCGATACAACAAAAATGTGACTTTATGAGGTTTTTAAAGTCTTGCAACTTGGCCACTGGGGGGATCTCTCTCTAAACTCGAGGTTTTTGCATAAGCTTCCCACCACGTTAGAGCAAGGCCCTATAATTTCAATTGAGGAAATGAAATATTTTTTTGTTCCTCCATATGATGAACATCAAAATAAACTTATATTTAATGCAACTAATGGTTTAGTTTTAGAGTTTTAATCTCATCCTGATGAGGCTTGATATCAAATTTCACATCCATTTTCAATAGGGACTGTTAATGGTTCATGGCACTTGAACTAGCTTTATCCTTTTCAAATTATTTCTTCAACTCTTTGTTTGTTACTTTATTATCTATTAATCTCCCCTATGATTGAATCTCTACTTTAGAACCATCGTCTCCTCTGAATATCCTAATCTTACTGGATAAGGCCAAAATGAGGAGATTCACATTATGATTTATATCTTCAACTTGTGCTTCTAGCCATGCAAACCTAACCTCTACAGGATCAGGAGGATTATCAACAAATTCATTGACCATGGCTAGCATTTTATGACTTTTTCCTTAGCTGATATAGATCCCTAGAAATATCCAATATATACCCAAAGAAACTTGTTCTAATACAAATATGATCCATTAATTGTCATGGATATTCCATTTGGTAATTCGTTATGACGTATCTAATAGAATATATTAGAAAATCCAAAATCTACACTATGAGGATTTATTTCTCATTAGATTTATAGATTCATTATTTATTGAGTTTTAGTTGTACTTATGCATGCAATAGACAGAATATGTAGAAAATAGAGAATCATGAAATAAACTTCACAAACCACAAAAGACACAAGGCATACCCTAGGAAACCCTCTTGGGAGAAAACCTAGTTGTAGCTTCATAGCTTCAATGTAGCTTCAGAACTTCGATGTAGCTTCAGAACTTCGATGTAGCTTCACAAATTCGATGCAACTTCACAACTTCTATGCAGCTTCACAACTTCAATGCAACTTCATAGTTTCGACCTATATGTAGCTTCACAGCTTTGATGCAGCTTCAAAATTTTGTCTTGCACAATAACTGTGGAATCCCTAACAAGAGAGAGAGAGAGAGAGAGGCCAAAAACTTTGTTCTTTCTCTTCATCCTTTTCTAGCTTCTATCTTGAGGAGATCGAACTTGCTTGAGTGTTTCCAAATGAGGTTTGGTTCCTTCTTATATACATGCTTTTGAGGGGTATGAGTTTCTATCTTTAGGCCAACTTGTTCCTTCATGTAGGCTGACTTGATCTTTGCACCATGATGAGGTCTTGGAGGATCTTTTGACTTTATTTTAACTCAAATAAATTTTCTTTACAGTATGTAATATGCCCAAAAGGGTCTTTCACACATGACAATGACTTAATTGACTTTCAGACTCAAAGACAAGCCCTAGAAGCATTCAATGGGTGCTTGACCTTAAAATAAATCTCCCTTGAATATGAAACCCATGCCTCAAGAATAACAATAATAATTTTATTTTTCTCCTTTCAATAAATACATAAAGTCATGATTAGATATGTCATTATGAAGACTAAATCTAGTTACGTTTTTTAGCACTCCCTCTTAACAAGGGGGCTATTCATAATCCACACAAGGTACTGGACATTCTCAATCTAAAGAATTCTCATAAGAAATGTCATAGTGGTAACCCATTTGTTTAACATCATATCATCCAGAATTTTCACATAGCAAGGCCTTGACTAACAACTATATCTCTCCTTAATATCATAGCACAATGATGGAGAGACCAATGACTTATAGACACCATCATCATTGTCTCTCAATGTACATACCCCACCCGGGCTGTAACAAAGTATGTCCTTCCAAGACTATTATTATCTTGGATTCCCGATCCTCAAAGAATATAAGTCATCTTTGACTACTCTTATCTTAGATTCCCTACCTCATACCGAAAGAGTATCAAATGCCAGATGCTTACTTAATCCTCCATTCTTTCTTCCCAAAGTGAAGACAATGATGATGTGTCTATCTATCCCTCTCAACTAGGGAGGATATACCCTTTCCTATAAAGGAATGTACCTAAGCTCCCTCTTATTTAGGGACTTGACCAAGCTCCCTCTTAACTAGGGACTTGGCTCCTTCTTTCGATATCATGAATGTCATCCTTTTCATAATGGATCCTTCATTAGTCGTATGGAATCGACCACCCATCACTTTCCTTCACAAGCTACATCAATCATATCATTCTTCTCTTCATTCGAAAGTGATCTTCTAGTCCACATCTCTCTTTTATTCTACGGCTACCTCTTTAAAGCCATGCTTTGATCTAGGTGGCTCCAGGGACACACATAGGACAAAGAGGGCTTATGGAAGCTTGAAAATCAAAGTGATAAGAATGCTTTCGAAGTAGGACCAGAGCGTAGATCTCGTCATCCTGATTGCAACGGTGTGAATGGTTCGTCAATCCGAGTCCAGATGAGGAAGATAGAGGCAGTGAAAGTTTTGGTTGACTTTTGATGACTGGGCAAGCTTAATGGAGACACAATTTAGAATTTTTCCAGCAGACAAAATCTGGCCAACTGAGGCTGAATTTTGGGCAAAATTGTCGCCTTGTTAAAAAGATTCATTCGGTCAATGTTCTAGAATTTTCAAAATCGCATTCTTATATATAAAACAAAAAGAAATTATAAAAGAGGTGGTGGGCCACCACCCCACACCTCACCATATGTAACCATATGTCGTATTAATGGGAGGCCGACGGATATCAATCCTGCAACAGCCACGTGGGTTGGCCCGCCACTGTGCGGTGGCCACATGAAACATAACATATCCATTCAAAAACAACGACACCACCTTTAATACACCAAACAACAACTAACCAAACAACAATGCACCAAAAGACAGCATGCTGTGGAGGTTATGGGGCGAGCTGCCCAATGCAGACCCGACCACCAAAACACATTTAATGAGGTTTTTTTTAGACTACAATGTATAAAAAAAAAGGGAGGGGCAGGGTTTGACCACCCGACCCCTCCTCAACGAACTTCTTAAGATGGACATTCATACCAATCCGCCTAAACGACTTCCTTGGTTTATCCGCCATAAAAATTTAATATAAACCCAACATTTCATCAGCGCACCTAGGATGGAGGAACCAGGAGCATGCATGGAAACCGAGGCAGAATTTTTAATTATGGAACCATGATTGGGTGAAATCCTCAAGAGGGCGAAACTTTTTGCAGTGTCCAAATTAGACAAATTTTATGTCGATCTTACACCTCTTGGCGACACGAACCTGATGGAGCAGTCGGTTTCTTGATCTAAGTAGCCGATTTTTAGAGGACCCAGAGGAGGGAATCTTTGAGGAATCTAGGGGGGAATCTGAAAGATTCCTTGAGCCCCAGATTTCCACTTTCTCAGAATTCAGAAATTTGACAATCGATTTTGCACTATTCGACACCACAAATATGATGGTGCATTCAAATTTTCCATTTTCTCATTTCATTTTTCGGCTACTTTTCAAAGTGGAGTGCAGGTGTCAACATTCATGAGCGAGCACACATTTCCATGGGATTCGACGTTGTGAGATCGATGGCACGAATAGCTTTAGCAGCTTGACATCCTCTTATTCAGATGGCCTTAGGCTGTGAGGTATATGTAGTGAGTTCATGTACTTCTTTTGCTATGGATTATGCTGCACAAATCCTTATCTAATGTTTGATGTGGGATCTTGTTTCTTACTTGTTTTCATGATTCCTGCTTGATGTGATGTAGAATCATTTGTGGGATGTATTTGTTGTCATGATTCATCATGTTGTGTTTGAGATCGCTTTTATTTTATATTGATGGGATACTCATATGTCGCCATGTATGTTTGCATTGAGATCCTTGTTATGCCATGTCGATGAGATGCTCACTATCATCATGCATGAGTTTTATGTCATACTGATAGGAGTCCTTTCTTCACTGGGAGTTCCTATAACAGAACATCTCTTGGTGCCACTCCTGCGTGAGGGAATTTTCCTTGTATGATAGCAACATCACCTCTTATGTACATCATCATTATTGATAGCACTTAATGCAGCAGCCTACACCATCTTGACATCGGGGCTCGAAGATGTAGTCCCTCCTAGACGAACTCCATTATCAACAGATTATGTTTTCATGTGTTGATGAATGTCATGTTCCTCTTCTTTACAACATGCAGATGTATTCTTTTATGTTCTTTTAAAAATGAAACTTAACATATCACGGAAATAAAAGGTCTTGGAAGGGTCCTTTGTCACACTCAGACCCAGATCAAGTGGTATCAGAGCGGTCTTTGCGTGGATGTGAATTGCAGTGTGAACAATGGAACGTGCAGCGACAAAGGATGAAAAAGCGATGTACGAGACCATGCTCAAAATTTCCAAATGGTAGAAATAATGTATGAAGCTCTACAAAAAGAGACAGAGGAAAAAGAGCGATTACAGCTTCAGTTGCGAGCCATGGAAGAGGCCCTGGAAGAACTGAAGCACAACAACCAGAATCTTCAAATAGATAACGTTGAATTGAAGATGCATCTACATGAAGAGAAAGAGGAGAAACATATTTTTCTATGACAACTACAAGCAAAGGATGAGGCCTTGGAAAAGCTGTAGCATGACCCATGTGAGGTTAAAAGTAGTTCTCCAAATTCATGTATGTTTCCTATGATGATTTCATTGTTTTTGAAAATCATACCATAGGAATTGGCCCCAAACTGTTGAAGAAAATGGGGTATGAAGGAAAAGGCTTGGGCATTAATGGCCAAGGCATTATCAATCCCATCAAAGTGGAGGAATTACCCCATCAGATAGGACTTGGATATAACATAAAAGAAGTTGGGGAATGTGCCAAGATAGCTAGTGAACCAACAACAATAGATGATGAGAAGCCCTCATTAGTTCTTTCCAAATCGATAGAGGAGGTAAAAGATGTTGATTTTCTTTCGGTTTCGTCTTCGCATAGTATGATTTCTGTTGGAGATGTGGAGGTCCCAATTACAGGACAAATATGAGGCTCCTTACCATGATGAGGCACAAGGAGGAAAAATAACTTGGTGTTAATAACTAAGGCATAACTCAACCATTCGAGGTTGTGTAGAGACCTCAATTTGTAGGCTTGAGATACACCAAAGGAGAATGCTCGAAGGTGTCATATGCTTCTGAGACATCATCGAAATCGTCAAGGAAAGAGAATGATCGGAACACATCCCCATCATCCCATGGTAGTGCCCATCACAGGGAAAGAGTTGAGGCAAGCTCTCATCACCCTACTTACACCAGAGACGGCAAGGGAAGGTATAACCAGTTTCGATATTTAAATGGTCATTTCAATTATAATCATGTTGTTAATGATGACTGTAAATCAAGACATCAAAAAACATATACCTTTTGTGGATTACATAACCATACATTTTCTAAGTGTTCAAAAAGAATGGCAACACACAAAAGGATGAGGCGTGGAAGACCTGCTCAACAACAGGTAAAAGAAACATGTTAAACATATATGGAGGAAGAAGACCTATTGCAATCATTGCGACCGAAGTGGTCATCAAAGAGCCACTTTTTGGAGGCTCCATCCAGAGCAGTGCCTTAAAGACAAAGTGTTGGTGCATGAACTAGCTGAGATGGTTGTTCGACAAGCAAAACCACCATAAGGAGGTGACCCATTCACATTGATAAGTGAAAAATGGTTTCTAAATATGTTTTCTTGTCATGGTCGTGCTTTTGTAAACCATTTGTTGCATTGTAAAATGTGAAAGTGATGATGTGTTTTCCATCACTTGTTGAGCAACAATGATGTTTGGTCTTATTTTCTGTTGCATGATAAACTGTGAAAGTGATGTCGTGTTTCCATCACTTGTCAAAGAAACAATAGTGTTTGGCCTTATTGTTGTAAATCATGTGTTGCAGTGATGATGTGTTTTCCATCACTTGTTGAAGCAACAATGATATGTTGGCCTTGTTTTCATAGCTAGGGTATTGTGTCCATCTTGATGTAAACTTAACAACCGAGTATGTGTTATAAACTCATGGAAATTATGGGATGCTTGGGTCATTAGTTGGTCATGTAAGTCAAGCATGTAATTTGTAAAACAATGTACTACAGGTTTCAGAGCTTGCAGGTGTTGCCTCATCGCTTAAGGCTTCGAAGGACAAAGTTGAAGGAGATGGAAGCGAGACCTTTCAGGACGCTTGTGATGCAGAAAAAGTACAAAGAAGTTGCAGATTGTTTTCATGCTTTTGGAGGACCAAAAGCTCCTCACTGGGGAGGAGTGATCCAGGTGGCTCCAAGGACACACACAAGACAAAGAGGACTTATGGAAGCTCAAAAATCAAAGTGATCATAATGTTATTGAACTAGGACCAGAGCATAGATCTTGTTTTCCTGATCACAGCAATGTGAACGTTTGTCAATCCGAGTCCTGATGAGGAAGATAGAGGTAGTCAAAGTTTTGGTTGACTTTTTTTGACTCGACAGGCTTAATGGAGACACAATTTAGAATTTTTACAGTGGACAGAATCCGGCCAACTCCGGCCGGATTTCAGGCGAAATTGTTGCCTTGTTAAAAAGATTCATTTGGTTAATGTTCGAGAATTTTCAAAATCACATTCTTACATATAAAACAAAAAAAATATTATAAAAGAGGAGGTGGGCCACCACCCCACACCTCACCATACGTAACCATATGTCGTATTAATGGGAGGTCAGTGGGTATCAAGCCCACACCAGCCACGTGGGTTGGCCCGCCACTGCGTGGCAGCCCCATGAAATGTACCATATCCATTCAAAAACAACGACACCACCTTTAATACACCAAACAACAACGCACCAAACGATAGCATGTTGCAAAGGTTATGGGACGGGCCACCCAATGCAGACCCAACCCCGAAAACACATTTAATGAGGTTTTTTTTTAAACTATAATGTATAGAAAAAAGGGAGGGGCGAGGTTTGACCACCCGACCCCTCCTCAACGAACTGCTTAAGATGGGCATTCATACCAATCCACCTAAACGACTTCCTTTGTTTATCTGCCCTCAAAATTTAATATAAAACCAACATTTCATCAATGCGCCCAGGATGGAGGAACCAGGAGTGTGCACGGAAACCAAGGCATAAATTTTAATTAATTTATTGCAAGTGAAACCATGATTTGGTGAAATCCTCAGGAAGGTGAAATTTTTGCAGTGGCCAAATTGGACAAATTTTATGTCGATCTTACACCTCTCAAAGACACGAACTCGATGGCACAGTCAGTTTCCTGATCTGAGAAGTCGATTTTTAGAGGACTCAGAGGAGGGAATCATTGAGGAATCTAGGGGGAATCTAAAATATTCCTTCAGCCCCAGATTTTCACTTTCTTAGAATTTAGAAATTTGACAGTCGATTTTGCACTATTCAACACCACAAATCTGATGGTGCATTCAGATTTTCCATTTTCTCATTTCATTTTTCAGCCACTTTTCAAAGTGGAGATGAGGTGTCAGCATTCATGAGCGAGTAAGGATTTCCATGGGATTCGATGCCGTGAGATCGATGGCACGAACAACTTCAGCAGCTTGACATCTTCTTCTTCAAATGGCCTTAGGATGTGAGGTATATGCAGTGTGTTCATGTACTTCTTTCACTATCATTGTGCTACACAGTTCCCTGTCTGATGTTTAATGTGAGATCTTGTTTCTTACTTGCTTTCATGATTCTTGCTTGATGTGATGCAGAATCATTTGTGGGATGTATTTGTTGTCATGATTCATCATGTTGTGTTTGAGATCCCTTTTGTTGTATGTTGATGGGATACTCATATGTCACCATGTATGTTTGCATTGAGATCCTTGTTATGCCATGTCAGCGGGATGCTCATTATCATCATGCATGAGTTTTATGTCATATTGATAGGAGTTTTTTTTCACTGAGAGTTCCTGTAGCGGAACATCTCTTAGCGCCACTCCTGTGTGAGGGAATTTTCCTTGTATGATAGCGACATCACCTCTTATGTATAGCATCACTATTGATAGCACTTAATGCAACGGCCTACACCATCTTGACATCAAGGCCTTGAGATGTAGTCCCTCCTGGATGAACTCTGTTTCAACAGTTTATGTTTTCATGTGTTGATGAATGTCATGTTCCTCTTCTTGATATCATGTAGATGTATTCATTTATGTTGTTTTAAAAATGCAACTTAACACATCACAGAAGTAAAAGGTCTTGGAAGGGTCCTTTTTCACACCAGACATGGATCATGCTTCCTTTAGGATATTTCATCCAACCACATGAGTGTGTTTTGTAGGTGACATCTACAACCCTCTTTCAGTAGCCTTTATCAACCCATATAGATGTTGTTCAAAATAAAAAATGAACATCAAATCACAATTACCTTTTTTTATGGCCTTTTATCATGACTTGCTTGCGTGCAACATCCTACACATTCATAAACACATCTCCAAGAGTTCATATCTCAAGGGTATCCTTTATTTATAGACCTTATCAAAATATTATTCTCTATGAAGATATCATTATCAATTCTCCTAGTCATCATATGTTGACTTCCTGTGACGATAGTTTCATTTTTCACGATCTCTTCTTTATTTCTTCAAATATTGCTTCACAGGAACTTTATATACATAGCTCCTTCATATTTTTCAACTGCCTCATATTCCATATTAGGACATATTATGTTGATTTCATCTTATCAATATGTGAACCATGCCTTCATGTATATTTTCAAAAGTGGAGATCCTTGATCATGCTCATGAGGTAAAGCATTTATCCATGCTAACTGCAATTATACGATGACATGACTTAATCTATCGAATACATACATACCTCTTCACTCATTTTGGTCATATAGACTTCCTTTGATAACTTCCTTTCCTTGATTGAGAGTACTTCGATCATCTTGACCTGTTTCACTCCTTTTTCACCATACCATCATCCTTCTAAAAATTGTATCCCACACAAGGTGCAATTATCAGGGAGACACTTGCTTCTTCCAAGTATAGGTGAACCTACTAGTAAAGATTCCAATGGAGGATCTTTATTATCCTCATCCTACAAATGCTCATTTCTCATGATGCTTATGTATGATGAATTCCTTCTATCATGCTAGATGAATTTCTTTCAATCATATGTACTATATATGATTTCAATGAAGTCACCAAGAGCCACTTCCTTTATATGATAACTGCTACATCTCTATAGACTTGTACTTATGCTATTATTTTAAGCTTCTTTAATGATGTCGTGAGCTCTTGATTTAACGATATGTTTCTAGTATGATTCCATATTCTATTAAGATGCATATCATGATAATAATTCTCATCATGACTACCATGGTGGAGATGTTTTCATCTCATACTTCTCCTTTCTATGCATTGGATAAATGCTAATAGTGAATATCTATCCCTTTGGATTTCTTCTCATCGAGTTCATCCACTTCTTTGGTGATATGAAATTCATTCATTTCTTTCTTATTTTTGTCCTCCTTGAACTTCGGGTAATCTCTCTTGTAGTGCCCATATTCCTGACATCCATAACATCGGACTAGATTTCCAAAAATTTACTTTTCTCTTAGCCATGGTAGTAAATGCTTGAATTTGTTTACTTGGTCCCACATCGCTCTTTGATTTCAACCCAATTTCTTAAATTTTACTGAAATACCAAAGTTCACTAAATGGGGTGGATTCCTTCTTTTCAAGGATGTTATACATGAATTTTCCCATTCCTTTGGAAGTGCACTGAGCACTATGGTGGTCATATATTTATCTGACATTATTTCTCCAAACTCTATAGTTGGTCTCATATTTATAACACCCTCATAATGTATGAGGCTATTCCTTCTTCCTTTGATATCTTCATCTCGTAGAGCTCAGTTCTTAATGATATCACTTCTCCTGTGGTACATACGGAGAAAAGTTCTATTAACTTGACATATATTTCTTTTGATGTCTCCAACTTTGATACATAAGTTATGAGGGGATCCTTGATGGATTCAATGAGAATCGTTTGAGCCCTTACTTACCCTTTTATATAGTTTTCTAGATCTTGAAATTCTTCCTTTGGAGGCTTAGTAATTGATCCTTTAACATGTTCAATGACTTTATTTTCTATGAGGATCAACTATGTCCTCTTATTCCATGCAAGAAAGTTTGATGTCCTAATCAATTTGTTGCTTAACTTGTATAATGAAGTCATTTTGATAGTAGATTCAGTCATAAATATAGAGGTACTTACTTGTCAAGTAAATAATCTCCTTAATGATGAAATCTTTAGCTTGAATCCTTTCTTGACGATGTTGATGATAGATGTCTTCTTTGATGAAGTTGTCTTCCTTCAAGAGTGATAATAATAGGCTCTCAGAGAGGGAGATCACCTTGATTTCTAGATGATGTTGTGTTGATGTGAAAACTCAATCCCCCCATTTTTGACTTATTTATTTCAAATGATGGGGACCCTTTCCATAAATTTTGGCTAAATCACCTTTTATGGTTTTCTTTTGGTTAAGTGTCATACAATTTTGCCAAATTTTTATTTTCTTCGGATTCTTCTTTTGATTTCTTCATTGTGTTCAAATTTTCTATAGAATTCCATTGGTTCTTGTTTCATCTCATTTGGTTACATGGTTTGGAAATGGTTCTCATCTGAAGTTTGATAATTTTACCACCAAGGCTAAAAAATGTACAAAATGTATATTATTTTAATTTTTGTAAATTAATTATAAATATTGATTTTTAATTAATTTTTGCTAATTAATTAATTTTTACTAAAAATCCTACAAAATCGCCACATCTGAATTGTAGAATAATTAAAATCATGGTGTTTTTGGATTTTGTAAGTCTATGATTAAATCTCAATTTAAAAGAAATTATGAAATATGAAATCTCAAAATTGCAAAATGGTTGTATTTTATTTTGTTTCATTTTTAGTTACCCAAGTGGTTTCATTTTATGAGAGTTGTCTCACTCCACCATACTCCTCACCTCCTCCTTCACACTATACTTCTCCCTCATTCCATCAAGAACTTGGGATTTATTTTATCATAACTTCGTTTCGAAAAACCTCCAATATGGCTTAGTGTCTCTCCTCAAATGTTTCTCATAAATTCGATGGGATTATTATAAACTTTGATGAGCCAAGAAACATGGTTATATAAAATAAATAAAGGTTCATTTCGGAGCTATATGAACATTGGTTTAAAACATTAACGAAGGTTTATCAAAGCTCGACACTTTTATAATATTAGAGCTTTCATTTTAATAGAACCTCCGATGTGTAATAATTCTCTATCCTCCAAGGTTATCTCACCTATGATCACAATGGTTCTATCTCCTATGATAACATATATCAGAACCTCGGCACATTGTATGAGATTGGGGCCTTTTGATATCGGAAGATTTTTTTTTTTAACTTACTATCTATGCCACTTCTGATATCACTCCTCCGATATCCTAAATAGCCTCTGAGCCTCCGATGCCTATCCTTCAGTTGGCTTTGATTATTCCAATGACTTATTAATACAAGGGTTGTTTTATTAAAGTTTAGTTGGTAGAATGGTTATTTAATATGAAACCTTTGAATGTAGTTTGTAATAATTAAACAAATATGGTTTGAAATTTAAATAAAACTATTTTAATTTTATTGTTTAATAATCAAAAAATTAAAATAATTAAAATAAATTTTAATAAAATATTTTTTGTATATAATTAATTTTTATAACATAACTTAATTAATTTATAAATAAGCATACTTATCAAAGAAGTAAACTTCAGTTGTGGCTTCGTTGAGCCCTAAATCAGCTTAAGGATCACTTCCTTGCTTTGAGCTCAAGAAGAGGGATGATATGATGTCTATTCTCTATTGGTAAGTAGAAGACATACTTTAAACTAGTAGAGATAGAGATAAGGTAACTCGACCTAGTCTAACCAATTCGAATCACTATTTCAAATGAAAAGGAGTTGCTTTAGGTTCCCGACCGAGTGGTCTCCCTTATAATGTTGAATGGTCATTTTGGGCCATCAACATTTTTGGCACTAGAAGGAGAGCCTGAAGACTTGTTGTCTTTTTGAGTTTTTGTATTTTGATTTTTTATTTTAATCACAATGCCTCCTCTCAAACTTCCAATTTGGAGTTGTATCTCTGGACATGCATCTGTTAATACTCCACCAGAAATGGTAATACACTTTTCAAAGGGAAAATTTAATGGTAAGAATTATGCTTCTGCATTTGATCATGCCTCGCAATTTATTCAAAATTTTGTAAATTCTAATTTTCATGATATTAATGAAGGTATTTTATGTAAAATTTGTACTCTTATATTCTTAGGAAAAGCCATAAGATGGTGCCAATTGCTTCTAGTTGTCTCTATTCACAATTGGGATCAATTTGTCACAAAGTTCCTTTATGAATGATGGTTATGATTATAAACAGGTATGTGATGAATTTGAAGATTTACGAAGGTTTGAAAATGAAACTTTCATAGATTTTACCATTAGATTTCAATTAAATTGTTTAAGATTTAAAGTTGAAGATAAACCTTTAGAGATTGAATTGATGGATTGGTTTGAATATGTTTGTTCCCTTCCTTGCATTCTTAATCCATATGAAACCACTACAATATTTGATGAATATTCTTCAACTTTTATTAATATAATTGAGAATTCCAATATGGAGGTACATACCAATCATGATGAAGTTTCCTCTACAATGTATGATCAATTCCTTCATTTAGTTCACACCTCTTATAGAATTAATAATCATCATGATTCTCTCTCTCATGTTAATGAAACATGGTCACAAAGCGTGGAAAATTTTAAATTCGGAAAACTGGTCAATAAATCAACAAGAAAAAGTAGAAATCGAAGATTATAATATGAAATTTGCAGTAGAAATTTATGAATTCTTTCATGATGATCAAATACTAAATTCAAGGCATCCAAAGAACATTCTTCAGTAAAGTGTAAATAGACAAATGAATGATCAAAAATCTGAAATTTGTGATGGACAAAACACACAAGAACCTTCAAATAGATATATTTTTAGGTTCACTGCTTCGAAATATCATTTTTCCCTTTATCCTGACATTTTTTCTCATAGTGATTTATCTCCTCTTTGCATTAATGTTATTCCAAAAATCAAAGAGACTGGTATTAACAAATTTTCAATTCGTTTTTGTAAGGATTGAGATTCATTCATTGATCATTTTTATGACATTGTTGAACATGTGCTCAATTCTTCTTGTTTTGGTACATCATATGGTAATTAAGGGAATCCTGATGAATGTCATAAAGTAATTTATGATGATTACTCTGACATTGAGGATGTTCATTTATCTTACTATCCATTAAATCCTCATGATCAAAGTCATAATATATTTGAAAATGAAGAAAACTTCAATTCGGAAATTGTTCGAACTAATTCTCATTCTCAAACAAAGAATCATATTCTTGATTTTAGCAATCAAGAATCCATCCCAATTTATGACTCTTACGGCGGTCAATTTCTCGCTCATATTCATAGTCCTGAATCTTTCCATTTCACACAAGTTGTTGTCGATGATCTTTCTAATTGTATTATTTTGGCTAGTTCTTGTGAGAAGGAAATAGTTACAAATCACTCCCAATTGTGTTGCAACATTAGTTGTAAAAATAGTGTAAAGTATGATTTGATTTCATTGTTTTTCCTTCATTTATTTTGCTTGATTTCACATTTGTTTTATGTTTACATTTTTCAATTTTTACATGTCATTTGCTAGATTATCAAACAATTAAGTATTGAAAATTCGCAACTTATATTACCAAAAGGTGGAGGGAATCTCAAAATTTAGATTATGACCATCAAGAGTTTTTAACTTTCCAATTCCATTTCATGATTATGTCTTATCAATTTACTTTTCCTTCTAGAGTGCATTGTAAACATGAGTCATCAATTTCGAGTACATTGATTCAATATGTTCGACCTTTTAGTTTACCCAATGTAGATTCATTAAGCTCCCATCTGAATTTCATTGATCCATTTCAAATATGTTTGGAAGCTTCATGTTCACAGAAGATTGCTAATGGTTTGTCTTATCTACATAACATTAATGGTTGTTCGACCTCTCTCCCAGTTGGATTCTTCCTTTCTCCAATGAATATTCATCCTTATTTTTATCATCCCATAGAGAGTTGGATTGAAAAAAAGTTTCGAGAGGGGGTGTTTGTAATAAATTGTTTCTTGTAAATATGTTAGCAATAAATGTACATTCTAAATTTAGATTTATTTCTATTAGGTTAATTGTAATTATATTTTTGTTATTGATGTTTGTCTTGCACATGCATGTAGGAAATAAAATGCTTAAATGGTTATATTAGAAGTATGACTATACTTAGTCATGTTTCCTTTTCATTCAGTTAGGATTAGAGATAGATTAATTTAGATTTAGATTTCTTTCCTACTTTTATTTATTTCATTATTGAAATTTTTTTAATAAATATATAATAATCCCATGATGCTTCCTTGTTATTTATTCCATTCTCTAACAAAGAGTGTTCAAAAAGTATGATTATGCTATGCTTGCTTATTTTTCTTGGTGAAGCTTTATCACATTTTTGAAACTTACAAAGAAAAATTAGGAAGGGTGAAGTTCCAAACAATCTTTACTATCAAGCGCTCTTGAGAAATTCAATTTTAAATTCACAAGCATTTCTATATGATCACTTTTTCCACTCTTGTTCTGCAATATTATTATGAATTAGATGCAAATCAATATCTCATTGCTTAATAGTTAATTTAGATCAAATAAGTAGATGATTTTGAACAAATGCAAATTTTGAGAAATGCATGGAAGAACTTGAAGATTTATAAGGTACTCTTACAACTAGACTCTTCCAGGTATGCATTCACATCTTCATCTTCATTTGTTGTTAATATATCATTTTCATTAGTTTGTTACTTATTTCTATTTTTCTTTTTTTGCAGGTATTCATTGGCTTGACCTGGAGACTTGATTTTTATTAATTAGCTTTAGAAATAAGAAAGCAACCAACCCTTTCTAATCTGCAACATGTTCAGGGAAGTATTTGTTGTTTCATCAGAATCTAGGTATTCTATAGTTTTTCTTCTATTCATATTTCATTTCTTTACAAAATTTAGCAAGATGAGTCAATAATCATATTTTTCCTGTCGTTGATGCAACTGAAATCAAATTATTGACTCTTTCTTAGTCAAATTTGCTACAAGAAAAGGAAATTGCAAAAAGAATTGTAGCAAGTTGTAAAAAATGCTCCTTCCCAACTTTTTCCATTCCAAAGCTTATGTTTTATAGGTTGATTTGAGTCTTCGCACTGCACTCGTTCATCTTGCATCCACTTTAGTCACATTTATTTCCTCTGAAACGACTCAGAGCCTCTAACTGGTAAATCTTGGAATTATGATTCTCTATTATTCATTCTTCCGAGATTCCATTTCTCTCTAAGCCTTTTAATTCCTTGGATTAGTAAGATATCAAATTATATAATCGTGTTGGCCTCTCATCAATCCATCCATTACTTTATACTCTCACGTACAATTGTGTTCACATGGAGTCCTCTTTGATTCTTTTTAGTTGAATTTCATGCTACTCGGGTATTCGAGAACTTGGATGCATTTTTTACAAATTCATCTAACTCCAAGCATTCATTTCTCAAGATGACTAGGTGACCTTGGGGATATACATTCTTTATAGTGTATGCACATGGGCCTCTTTTTACTCTTTTCAACAATCTTCCTTAAAAATTTCATTGTATGTGACTCATTTAATTTTTGTCCTCGTCCCATTATCGGATGCCCATTTCATCATATGATCATCTTTTAATATGCATCCTTTCATTTGGTTTTCAAAGACACTTTTGAGCAACCACTATAATATTATATCAATTGATAAGGAATTCAAAACAGGTGAAGGTAATAGATCGTGGGAAACAGATATATTATATATATATATATATATATATATATATATATAATATAATATATATAATATATATATATATATATATATATATATATATATATATATATATATAGATATATATATATATAAATATTCTCTTGTAGTTTTCCTATTTCCAATGTATCACTCCATATTTATCAAGTAAAGATTCAAGTCCTCTCCATAAACACGTATGTGTCACATAGGTTAGGACTTGGTCTTGAATTTTGAGATTTTATGAAAATCTTAGAGTTGATATGAAATCTGAAAAGAAAAAGATAATTGTTGTTGTTGCAATTCATAAAGAAGATATATTCATTCTCATTTCTGATGGATTTTATTTATTTATGATTCCTTAAACATGAATCAATATTTTCCTAGTTTGTTTCTCTTTGTAGTTTAGTTTTAATGTCATGATTATGGGCCAATAAAAACTACATTGAAAACCATATGTTCATGCTTTTATTCCAATCAAACAAAGAGGTTGTATTTTTTTGGAGAAAATGACATCTTGCACGTAAAATATTAAATGGAATTCTCCAATGTTAAGTATCATATGACCATTTTCATTCTTTTCCTTTTTTTATTCGGCTTTGTTTTTTTATGCTAATCTTAAACTCTGTTTTGCAGGACTTCATGAATATTGCACACCTCAGATTTGGACCTTGTTCTCCATGTTTACTTACAATTTTTGAAAAGCAGAATGATTTTTCATCAGTCAGCTAAATTGGGGAATCCCTAAATATTTACTTTTCTTTATAAAGCTTTTCTTTTATTTAAAAATTATTTAGATATTCTCATGTAGGCTTTACATTGAAACAAGAAAAATTGCAAAAGGATAGACTTCTAATTTGGGCTTAATTTCACAACATGATTGCTATTCACCTTACTCTTGCAAGCCTAATTACTTATAACTCTGCAAGATAAAATTTATTAAAATCTCAGCATAAGACGAATACACACATGCTTGTCTTCATTTACTCTTTTGCTGAAACATTTTATAGTTGTCTTGTTGGAGTTTTCTTTTTAATTTGGGATTTTCTTTCACTTTTGCTCCTTATTTGACATTTTTACAGTTTTTTGCTTTCCTCTTTTGCTTCAGTTTGGATTTATTTTCTTGTTTCCTTTGGTTATGATTCGATTTTGGTGACTCCACCAAGATTCATGTGGAAGGACAATTCTCCTCACCCAAATTTGGTTGGAATACATGGGAAACCTTTACTATATCTATCTCAATGAATTTCATTTACCATTAGAGGTATATATTTATGGAATCATGAAGGTATCTTTCTTTAAATCTATTCCATGGAGGAACATGTATCCTTTCTAAGTGATATAGTTCACCTTTTCAAGGAAAAAACTGACCTGAGTTTAACACAATGGATTCCTCCAATCCCTCCACTTTATAAAAACCTCTAAATGATAGTTGGGGGGGCAATATTTGGAGCCAACATTATGGAAGTATTATATCCATTAACATAAGTCTCTATTACCATCCCACTTCTTTCACACAGGTACACCATAAACTAAAACTTGAAAATGTGCTTATCAAAAGCATGATCAAGAGGGAAAGCATGGAAAATACAAGTAAACCCATCGGGGCTATCGATGCTCACTGACCGCGGGGCCATGCTTGTATGGCATTAAGGAAAAATTCGTCGGGGTACTGACCAGGCTTGCTGGCAGTGAAGCAATGTCAGAGACCATTCATATCAATGGATATATGCTTTATCAAAATACTCATATATGTACCTTCTTCTATTTTTCATGCGAGGTATTCCTAAAATAAAATTTCCCGAAAATTTGGATTCATGAAAACCTAGTCCTCCTTGAGTACTTATATTTTTGAGTTTATATTGCTTTATCTATTCATGTGGGACCCATGATAAAAAATTTACTATTTGAATGTTTAATGGAATTCATCATGTCTGACCTTTAGGTAAAGCGCAGTTCATCATCTTTTAACCAGATATAACTAGACCTTCCTCGTGTGTCACCATTGTTGATGTGAAGACTCAACCCCCCCATTTTTGACTTATTTATTTCAAATGATGGATACCCTTTACGTAAATTTTGGCTAAATCACCTTTTATGGTTTTCTTTTGGTTAAGCATCCTACAGTTTTTCCAAAATTTTATTTTCTTTCGGTTCTTATTTTGATTGTTTCATTGCATTTGACTTTTTGCAAGCATTCCATCAATTCTCATTTAATCTCATTTGGTTACAAGGTTTTTAAATGGTGCTCATCTGAATTTTGATAATTTTTACGCTAAAAACTGTACAAAATGTATATTATTTTAATTTTTGTAAATTAATTGTAAATATTGTTTTTTAATTCATTTTTGCTTATTAATTCATTTTTAATAATAGTCCTACAAAATCACTGTTGCCAAATTGTAGAACAATTAAAATTATGGTGTTTTCGAATTCTGTAAGTTTATGATTAAATCTCATTTTAAAAGAAACTACAAGATCTGAAATCTCAAAATTACAAAGTGATTATAGTTTACTTTGGTGAATTTTTAATTACCGAGTCGCTGTAGTTTATGAGAATTGCCTCACTCCACCATATTCCTCACCTCTCCTCCTCTTTCACACTATACTTCTCCCTGATTCCATCGAGACTTCGGAATTTAATTTTATCATAACTTCATTTCAAAAAACCTCTGATATGGCTTAGTATCTCTCCTCCGATGTCTTGCATAACTTTGATGGGCTTACTATAAAATTTGATGAGCCAAAAAACATGATGGGCTTATTATAAAATTTGATGAGCCAAAAAACATGGTTATATAAAATAAACACTAGATTAAAACATTAACGAAAGTTTATTGAACCTCGACACTTTTATAATATTGGAACTTTCATTTCAATAGAACTTCCAATGTGTAATAAATATCGATCCTCCAAGGTTCTCTTACCTTGGATGACAATGGTTCTCTCTCCTCCGATAACATATATCAGAAACTCGACACATTGTATGACATCGAGGTCTTTTGATATCACAAGAAATTGTTTTAAAAACTTACGATGATTGCCACCTCTGATATCGCTCCTCCATATACTAAATAGCCTCCAAGTCTCTGATGTTTATCCTTCATTTGACTTCAATGATTCCAATGACTTATTAGTCCCTGCCTTCGGCACTGCAGGGACTCTAGCGATCGATTGAACGTTGATGATCATTTAATTGTTCCTTTGACCAAAAAAATTTATGCTTTGCCAAAATTTATCCAAAGTTTTCGATGGCAATTTAACTTCATGAAAAATTTACCCAAAGTTTTGTTTTTGACCTCTTATCGGAAACTTCACGTGTATGAAGGGAAAAATACATATGCAAGGCTTTTCTTATCCAAAGTTTGAAAGGATCTAAAATATTTCGAAAATAATATCCTAACTTTCTGTATCAAACACTTCAATTAATGCTAATTTTGAAGAGCATTAAATATCAAAGATTAAATGTTTGAATGTTTTCGATTTATTTTATTAGATTAGTATGGTAAGGATGCTGCTTTTGACAGCGTATCATTTCTTCACAGCTTGCCATTTTTTCTAGTGATAGCTCTAGCCAAGCCACCTGCCAATAGCTCTAGCCACTTGTGACCTCTAGTTTCACCGCAAAGATGTTGGTTCTTACCATAGAGGGAAAGAAACCGCACTCTATATGTTAGAAGAGAGTTCTCTCTTTAGGTGCTTGACGAGTAGTTTAACAATTAACCCTACGGTAGTGAAATTATGACCCTACTTGGGGAGAAGGTTTTATACCCTGCGGATAGAGACAACTCTATCAGGGTTTTGAACTCTGCAGACAGAGAAAGTTTTGAACCCTACAAACGGAGAAGGTTTTATCGGGTGGAAGAAGCCAACAACGGTTTTATCAGGTGGAAGAAGCCAACAACAACTCTGCCACTTCCATGCCCATAGCAGGGAGAACTGTAAGTTCTGAAAGCATTTTAGAACTATCAATTATGCAAGCATTCGAGGAGAGGAGCATTTCTAAAGAAGCTCTTTCATGTAGAATAAGTCAACAATGAACTTGCAGATGGAAAAAACAATTTATTCATTTAAATTGGTTCATAGAAACTTACCAAGATAGGAAGAATAGGCAGATTTAACCTCCATGCTAGTGTCCTTCTGCTTACCTTCCAGTATTTGATGCAAGCATGGTCACAAAAATAAATGGGCCCGCTAACTCGCTGTCAATTCCATAAATTTGGTACTATGTTCATTAAACTACTAAGCAACTATCATCCTACACAGGTTTGAAGCAATTCGGTTTCAGAGGCGAATTTTGGTAAATTTTGGTACTCCTTTCTGAATTTTGGTAAATTTTGGTACTCCTTTCTGTTAAATACGCTTGACAGCAATTTACATTCTACTATTTTTTCAATATTCTCTTGGCCTCTGCCAATCTTGATAATACTGCTCCCAATTCAAAACCCTTTTCCATTGTATTTATGTAAATGCACCCCCATCAAAGGTCGACCTTTCGTCAATATGTTGGTGCCTACAACGAATCTAATGTAAATTGGCGATGGTGCCCAGAATTCCCTGGTGTTAATTTCCATGGCATAAACTGTGTAGATCAGTTAAAATGTCATCATGATCTCAAATTCAAGAGCATTTCCCAGCGCCACCCCAGAAAACAATGAAAACAACCCCACTGTAGAAGACAACAAAAACAAGATGTTCTTATAATATTTCCAGTCATACGAAGTAAAAACAAACCGAACAAGTGGAGAAATGGCTTACCACGTTGTCCATGTTTGCGGTGGTATAGTTGAGCATCCCATAGGCAACTGTGGCACCGAGAATCTAAGCAATCCAGTAAAAATAAATTTTGAAAACACTTCTTAAAAGTGTGATGTGCCCTCCAGCCAGGGGAGCCAGTCCAGTGAAGGTCTCCCTCAGGTCTGATTTTTAACTAGACAGTCGAGGAGAGTAGAGAATACATGCAATAGCAGAATTCATCCATATTCTTGTCCTGGGCCAATTCATTCATCATCTTGTCCTGGGCCAATTCAAAGGCAGATGCCAAGATGGGGATAGATGGAATGTGCATGCCCTCCCTGTTGCGAGGGTATCCAGGTAGTGGAAAACACATGTTTTACATGCAAGAGGGGGCCCACATGGTAAGATTCATGTCGAGTGGCCACTACTAAAAAAATGAAAGCATTTATTTAATTTAGTTCAATGAAAGTGTTTATTTAATTTAGTTCACAAAGTTGGTTCAAGAAACATGAAAATGAAAGTGCTTATTTAATTCAGTTCTCTAGTATCTGAATGTATCTAGAAATCATTTGAATGAGAGTATTCCCGTTGAATTACGGAACATGCAGAACTTGAGAAAACCTGATTTCTCTTACAATAACTTTTCAGGCATTATTCAAGAGGGTTGTTGGTTTTTCTATTTGGATCCAAGATATTTTACGGGAAATCCCAACTTGTGCAGACCACACGTGGGCAATTCCACTTCGCGAGGTCAAGCGCACTGTAAGCGTGGCCTGGCACCTCTGCTCTTATGTTTGCTGCTTTTGCTGCTTTTGGTAGTAGGGGCAGCCATATATAAAGGTAGAGCTAGGGCCATCAAGAAAATAGTCGACACCAAGTTGTGGGAAATGACGACCTTCCAAAAGCTGGACTTTGGGTGCGATGACATTATACAATGCCTAAAAGAAGGAAACATCATCGGCGAAGGAGGAGCAGGAGTGGTGTATCGAGGCATCATGCCCAATTGCCAACAAATTGCAGTGAGGAAACTTAAGGGTATTGGCATCAATTCTTTAAATGATCATGGATTCTCTGCAGAGGTCAATACTCTCGGCAAAATCCGGCATAGGCATATAGTGACATTGCTGGCCTTTTGCTCCAATCATGACACTAGTCTTCTGGTGTATGAATACATGCCTAACGGAAGCCTGGGGGAGCTGCTCCATGGAAACCATGGAGGGCCTCTGAATTGGGATAGTAGATACAAAATAGCGGTGGAGGCTGCCAAGGGGTTGCGCTATATTCACCATGATTGTTCGCCACTTATACTTCATCGCGATGTGAAGTCAAACAATATACTTTTGGATTCCAATTTTGAAGCACATATCGCTGATTTTGGCTTAGCCAGGTTACTGTATCATTCAGGGACCTCGAAGTGCATGTCTTCAATAGCAGGCTTTTTTGGTTACATAGCTCCTAGTAGATTGTCGTTTCATTCTTTATCATTTTTTTACTGTTTGTGCTCAAGTATTTGTGTTTGTGTTACCTAATATTTTTAGGCTACACATTGTATCGTTGTTTTTTGAGATTCCCCGCGCTTTTCAAGAAGCTCAGTGCTCTGATTTTCCCATTCTAATAATGATTTTATAGGAGCGAGCGTTTCCATCAAATGACCCGAATTAAAAATAAATGGAAAATAAAGTGATGACTTTACTATTTTATGTGATAATTATTGAATTGACAGAGTATGCGTACACTCTGAAAGTGGAGGAGAAGAGCGACATACATAGCTTTAGATTGGTTCTGCTTGGGCTGATTACAGGCAAACGACCAGTGGGAGAGTGCGAATTTGAAGAGGGCATGAACCTTGCCGGTTGGGTGAAGAAGATGACAAAGTTAGAGAGAGGAAGAGGTATGGAGATTATAGATCCGAAGATGACATATTACCAAAAGTAGGATTGTAACAAATAAAGTTTTTAACTAAAATCCATATTTGCCTATATGAAGTTAGAATTTATTAAATTTTTTCATATGTTATTTCAAGCACATTCATTATATTAAGCATTATTGTTGATGGCTCGAAGATCAGAGTCAATACCAAACTTAATTTGGGTCTATTAACAAGGTGAGACAGGTTGCACTAAATGACTATGTGTGGAAATATAAGGCACCATTGTCGTAATGTCATCTTCCAAGTGCCTCTTCTTGGGTTGTGCCACCTTCTTCTTAGTGCTTTCCAATCGTTGTATGTTGAGGTTATTCTTTTGGTATTTCTCTTACTCTTATCATGAAAATTCCATGCACAAAGTCCTCAAGCCCCTGTCCTGGCCTGTGTTCATACACCAATTTAGGAACTCCCATGAATAAATTTCAACTTCCCTTTCTGTAATTTTACCCTAGCCATATTGCTTTTCAGGTTACTTGTGCAGTGAACCCATATTGATTTTCACCCATATTGATTTTCACGACACTTGTGCAGTGGACTAGATCATACCTCCTATAGATACCTCTTTATATAGGTCTAAAATGATCTCGATTTTTCTTATCAGCTGCTTTCCCTTTGTTGCAAGATATGAAAAAAAATTAGTTTCTGACAATCACACCACTTATACCACAATATTAATATCTGTGCTGTAGAATTTCTAGAGTAATTATAATAACCTAAAGAGCTTTCTTGTTTTGGCTTGAAAAAAATTGGCTTTGTTGTCCATTTTGTTTCAGAAGTGCATTACTTTCTGTTTCAGGAAGGATGGTGTGATAGTAAAGGAACCCTTCTTGCATGCCTATCTTTCTCACTTGGCTTGCATTCTGTGTTGCTTTCTCGTTTTCAGGTCTGGTTTCCCTTTTTTCATGCAAGCTTTTCTCACTCTACTTGCAGTTGGTATTGTTGATTAACTTGAACCTCAAGCACCTTGATCTTGAGATGTTTACTCCACGCATAGTTACCTACAACCAAAGCTTTCAACTAACTGGGTAAGATCTTAAATCATCTTCTACGGGGAAGTTATTATTTCTAAATTGTTTCACCTGGTGCAAAATCACTAATTTATTATTTGTAAAGAAGCCAAATAGTTGATGGCCATTGTCACATTTGCTCTTCCTTCTCACTTATGGTTTGAGGACACCTAATAAAAGGTCCATTTGGTTTTATTTTTTAATCTCAAATTGTTCAATAGCTCTTGTGGGTTGATGAAATCGGTAGCACCTACAAGTATGTTGATAATTGTCGATGACTGTTATTTAGGAACTGGTTACCTGCTTATCGTATTTGTATTTCTTCCTTTTGTATTACTGTAACTTTCTTCTTCAATGTTCGCCATTGATTTCTTGACCTTTGACGTAATACTTCCAACTATGCAGTGGCTGGAAATCAATTGGGAAAAAAATTATGACATTTCCCCTGTAAAGGTGAAGACTATGTTCAATATGCACTACTATCCTGGACATTTAAAAACTTCAACCTAATTATTGCAGAACTTGCAACATCTGTTGATATTGTAGAGTTGCAATACTTGTAATATATTGCATTTATGTTATTCAGGGGAAGATGTTCCTCGGAACTTGTAAAGCATCATAAATAACTTAGTATCATTTTTTTTAAGCACTTGAATTCTATTACAAAAACTTACGTCTCTCTTGTTAATTTTTCACGCTAAAATTTATTGCATACCCACACTTAGCCTTTCTGGGCACACTCTTATTCTCCACGGCCTGCGATTCCTACAACAAGAGGTTTCAATATGTGTGTACTAAATACAAATACAGGAGGCAACATATTTCTGCATCCCAACGGTATTATACAACTAATTTCCATGTTAAAAGTTGGCCACCTTCCGTGGAAATAATTGGTTGGTCGAAACGAGAAGTCTTTATAATGTCTACTGACATGTTGACCATTTTCCCAACGTGTTGAGTTGACTTAAATAGATGGAGAGCGTTTGTATTGTTTTTGTGGCAGACCCGGGCAGGGACTACCGCCACAGCAGTGGCTCTCTTGTTAATATGAGGGTTGTTTTATTAAAGTTTGGTTCGTAAAATCGTTATTTAATATGAAACATTTGAATGGCGGTAGTGTGTAAGAATTAAATAAATATGGTTTGAAATTAAAATGAAAGCATTTTAATTTTATTGTTTAATAAAACAATAAAATTTTAATAATTTTAATAAATAGTTTTGTATATAATTAATTTTTATATATAACTTAATTAATTTGTAAATAAACTTATAATTAGTATTAATTTAGTTAATTGTAATCATATTTAGCGATTTTAAATTCAATTGTGTATAATTAATTTAGTAATTGTAATTAATTAATTTTAATTGTACATTCAATTAGAATTAGAATATTTAATTATAATTTCTGAAGCTTAGCCGAGGCACAACATTCTCCAAAATTTTGATATTTTTGATACTTCATCTTTGGAGAGATATATCTAGACATTTACTCAACCAAATGAGGTTTGCAATAGCTCGTTGGAAAGGTAATTCAAAGGAGAATAATTTGGGATGGTTGATTTGAGAAACTTTAATCATTTAGTGACTTGGAAATCTAGCGGAAGGCAAAGTGATTAATTTGCATCAAAAACTAAATTTTTTATGTTGATTTGAGAAAATTTTATTGGTTTTGGAAAAACTATTGTGACTAATTCCTGCTTTAGCTTTACTAAAAAGAAAATTAGACCCAATATCTAAGCAATCACTTCTTGAAATTTATTTGGATTTTAATTTGTTGTTTTATTTAACAATTTGTTGAGAATTGGTTTTTTGTTTGCTATTTTGTTCATCAAGTATGTTTTAATTTATAAATTTAAATTGATTGTGGCAAGAGAGCAATTGAGGAGATGAGGAAGAAAATATTTTGAATGATGGAATTGCACCAGCAAGAGAAAAAGAAGATTTTTGGCTAATTAAAATTTGTTGGAGAAAATATATTTCTCGAACAACTCTCTCATGTTAATTTTATGTTGTAATTATAAATATGGCTTTTGTAGAATCGAGGGGGGTTCCTCTTCTCTGCACCTAGGGAATTATGAAGAACTATTGTAAGGGATTTTCAAGATGTAGAAGTAGGAGGAAAATCTCAAATCTGAGTCATTGGGATTTTGCTTTTTCAAATTTGGAATTTATATTATAAGAAAAGCTTTCACTATTGCAACTCTTCATTTTAATGGCAGTATTTGATTTGTAAGAGATTGTTGGAGGTCAGTTCAAGGAATAGAGCATACAGACCAGGTTTTAATAAATTATATTTTAAATACTATTATTTGTAATGAAAATTTCATTTTGAATAACATATATGCGTGAAACTTTCTCATATTATGCACTATTGCTTGATGTGGAAGATTGTCTTTTGAATTAGCTATCTAGGTCATGAGCCTTATAGATATGTTAACAATTTTCTCTTTTGCTCACATATGCTCAAATAAGATTTATGAGTAAATTTTTACTCAAAAATATTCTATCTAAATTCGATTTAACCACCATTGACATTAAGTGAACTATTTCCTAATGTTATTGGTTATTAACAGTTAATAGGTCTTTGCTCTCGATTACATGTGAAAAGGGCTACCAGCGAAGATCGCCAGCAGCGCAACGCAATGCCTGTCTATATGATTCCACTCAGAACAGATGGTGGACAGGAGGACTCTCATCATGTATGTAGTATTCTCCTCAAACGCATCGAGAGCCTGATACCCAACAGCTTCGCTTTGGAGAATGATCACGCGAGGGTTCCCAAATTCAGACGTTTGGACTTAGCGCCCGAACTGTTTGACGAAATGCCTGAGAGAGATATAACTTCCTGGACAGCCTCGTTTCAGATCCAGATCAAGCTCCTCACAGGCAAAACCATGCTGCATTGGGTAGGCTCTCAGGACCTAGTGAAGGACCTCATGCATGCGCTGGAACTTAAGCTGGGAATTCCTTCGGCAGCTCAACGACTTCTCCACGAAGGTAAACAACTAGAGGATCTCCACCCCCTTTCATTCTACAGCGTTAAAAGAGATGCCACCATTAGCCTTTCCCTTCGATTGAGAGGGGGAGCGGCAGGACAGTCTTCCTCAGCCAAGGCATTCTCATACAAGGATGCTGTCCATTCACCAAGGCAGGAAAAGATAGTACCACCAGCTCAGGCGCCCAAACCTTTTCTGGTGGACAAAATTGAGGAGACTCCCACCATTGAAATAGCGCATCCAACCTTAGATGAGCAAACCCAACAGCTTGCTGAGCAAGGCATTATTTGCAGGTTCAATGGGTTATGGCCACGGACAGCAGATCTTTACCAGTGGATTCACTCTAACTGGACCAACAATTGCAAGGTCCTTCTGTGTTCAAAGGGCTTTTTCATAACGGTGTTTGTTTTTGAGGAGGACTACCAAAAAGCTTTAAAAGAAGGGCCTTGGTTCTGGGGCTCAGCAGGTCTATTCCTCACCCCCTGGTTCCCGGACTTCGATCCATCTTCGGCAATCATCACCAAGCTCCCAATATGGGTCAGAATTCCGAATCTCCCAGCTCATCTATGGCACTTTGCAGTGTTCCAAGGAATCGGCAACTCTCTAGGCCGCTACCTCGACACAGATATTTCTAGAGAGGAAAAAGGCTTATACACCTTTGCCAGAATTTGTGCAGAAATAGACATCAGCAAAGGACTCCCGGACAAGATCAATCTCAAAATTGGAGACTTTCATTGGACCCAGTACTTGGATTATGAGAACACAGCGTTCCGCTGCCGCAACTGCCATCTCACAGGGCATCTCCAGAGCTTTTGTCCTTCGAAGCCTGCCCCAACAAAGAAAGCCAATGATAAGCAGAAATCCAAAAGCTGGAAGCCTCATGACCCTCCCCCCATGGATGATGTTGATCTCACCTCGGATGAAGAGGAGATAAATGAGGAAGAAATGGAGACCACGACAGCGCCGGAACCGCCAGCGGCTGACCCTGAGGATTGCTCCATCCAGCCTTGCGCCCAGAAAAGGAATCATGAATCCTCCACCTCGGACTCAGACAAAGAAATATCTCAAGCAACCCAGCTCAGTTTGCAAATCACGCCAGTTCATCAGTGTCCTCCAGAATGGGTCAAAGTGGGCAAAAAGAAAGGAAAAAAATGCCGCATAGCTGATCCCTCCCATGTTGGGTAGAAACATTTGCTTTGTTCTGTTCCCTAGTTTTTCTAGTCACTTCATGCAATGTTCTTCTCTCTTCTCTTCGCTTCTAGGAGCCGAGGTGGATGCATATCCTTTCCGGCTGCCTATGATCTTGTTTCTCTTGGCATTGCCTGTTTCCAGGCATGATTGTACTATATTGCTCCTTTTTTAATAGATTTAGTCATACTTTACAAAAAAAAAAAAAAAACAGTTAATAGGTCTTTGAACAGAACATGTTTTGGTAATTATAATATCAGCTAGTAGAACTATTTCATTAGTCAAAATATTCACCTAAAAACAGGCATGTTAAAATCCCAATCATCTAATTATTTTTTTCTTGGTTGGGTTGGATCTACATCTTCCTAATCGAGATAGACTTAGGATTTATTTTCTTTTGCTTTCATTCTATGATTAGTTTTCATTTAGATTCATCATTACATTTCTATAAGTCCTCTTATCAAAGAGGAAAAATTTATTTGTGGCTTGGTTGAGCCCTAGATTAGCGTAAGAATCACTTCCTTGCCTTGAGCTCATCAAGAGGGCTGATATGATGTCTCTTCTCTATTGGTAAGTAAAATACATACTTTAAGCCAATAGAGATAGAGAGAAGGTAACTAGACCTAGTTTAACTAGTTGGAACCACTATTCCAAATGGAAAATGAGTTGCTTTAGGTTCTCGACCAGGTGGTCTCCCTTATAATGTTGATTGGTCATTTTGCGCCACCAACATGATGAAAACATATTCTCCTTGCTTTTGTTTGATGTAGAGGCTTTAAGATGCTCCGATTTGAAGTCTTTCTTTGAGATGATAAAGAGTCCTTGAGATATTCTTTGAGATAATGATTAAGGAATGCATGAGTTTCTCAAGAATGCTTCAAATGTAGAACCCTTTTCCGAATGAGCTAGATTTTGATGTATTCTTCTTAGAGATGATATGATCCTTGAGATGAATGGTCCTTCTTGATGATTTATTCTCTTGATGATCTTCTTATGCTTTATCCTTTGAGTTTACTTCTTTAATATTCATTTCCTTTTCTTTTCACCTTAGCTCTAATACCATGTTGAGAAATCTAGGGCAGCTAGATTGTGTGATTTCTCTTACTTTGTTAACTTCCTTTGATCTATTTTTGTTATCTTATTTGGATTCTTCTTCAACTTAATTATTATTTTTCTCTTTTCATCAAACCGCTACCAAACCATAAATAATAGTGAGACAAGAGGACACAACATATAGGTGATCAGCTAGGGCCAAAACCTCTCTAATTGAGAGGAAAACGCACAAGATTTTTTCTCTTTTTATAGAATCTTCAATTGATGAATTCCAAGGCCTATGACCCTTGACCAAGGCCCTCAAATACTAAGTCCCTTAATGGCCTTTCCTTCTAGCAGTTTCTCAGCAACTCCTGCAATTTCGAATTCTAGAAAATTCTTATGCCCAACAAATTCTTCTACAACTTCGACCCCTCTAGCATATTCGTCTACAACTTGATCCATCAAATTCTACCACAACTTCTCCTCTCTAGTATATTCATAGTTTCAACCTTTAACTTTGATTTAGATTCAGCTTCGATGCAACTTCACACCTTCGATGCAGCCTCACAGCTTCGATGTAGCTTCATACCTTCGATGCAACTTCACAATTTCGACCTAGATGTAGCTGTACAACTTCAATGTAGCTTCAAAATTTCGTCTTGCCCAGTAATTTTAGAAACCCTAACAAAAGAGAGAGAGAGATGTAGAAAACTTCGATCTTATCTTTCTTCTTCTTCTTCGTCCTTTTCTAAGTTCTATCTTGAGGAGATCGAACTTGCTAGAGAGCATGTCCAAATGACGTTGAGTTTCTTCTTATATATAGGATTTTGAGGAGTATGAATTGTTATCTTTAGGGCGACTTGTCCCCCCATGTAGGCCGACTTGATTTTTGCACCTTGACGAGGTCTTGGAGGGTCTTTTGCCTTTCTTTTGACTCAAATAATTTTTTTTACAATATGTAACATGCCCAAAAGGGTCTTTCATACATGACAATCACCCAATTAACTTGTAGAGTCAATGACAAGCCCTAAAATCACTTAATGGGTGCTTGATGTAAAAATAAATCTCCCTTGAGTATTAAACCCATGCCTCAAGAATAAAAATAATAATTTTATTTTTCTCTTTTCATTGAATACACAAAATCATGATTACATATGTCATTATGAAGACAGAACCTAGTTATATATTTCAACACCTTGATGATGTTGTATTAGTTAGATCTCCATATTAAGATTTCATCTCACATGTAGACATAAGGACTTCCAAACACCACTCCACGTACATCAAGGGGAACTACATCTAGTTATCCTTCATTAACAAAATCAACACTGACAAAAAAAACCGTTTTTTCATATTTTGGTTACCAATATTTATGCATCCTTAGTTACCCATTCCAACGGATATGGACTTGGATGATCATGAACTTCCAATCTCAATTTTTTGATTAGCTCTAATAAAATGAAATTCACTTGCAATCCTAATTTTAAAAAAAGAATCAATAATTTTCTTGTTAACATGTACCCTAATATGGAAGAGTATGATATTTTCATTCACTTCTTGTTGTTGAAGGCTATTTAGATTCACCTCCTTATGCATTGATGTACATACAATATTATCATACTTGTCCAATCTAATTTCTCATGGTTGAATAAATTAGTAGCCATGAGGTTCTTATTCTTTGCATCGTTCTTCTAGTTCTTTGAATTGAGTTATGGGTGCAACTTCCAACAATTCTCCTTTGTATGGCAATGAATATTACAATGGTTGGAGTGCTTTCTGACATATTTGCAATAGTGTGTTGTGGATGATGTCTTTTGGTTTTTTCCCCCTTTCCACTTCCTCTTTCCCTCCTTAGAAGCATCTTGATGCTCCTTCTACTTTGACCCACTTGGTTTCCGAATATGTTTTCTAGTTATTGTTCCTATACACAAGCCTCATCCACTGATCTAGGTTTGAACATCATCTCTTCTACATATGGTTGTGTAGACCACTAGGGTAGGTATGGGTTCTTTGGGGAGACACCAAACATTATGGCCATCTTTCTAAACTACGCGGTATGATCCTATACACTCTACCCCTTCTTATGCATGAAGTAAATCCACCAGATTCGTTGGTCCTCTACATATTTTATAGGTAAAAATGTGACTTTATGAGGGTTTTAAATTCCTCCCACTTGGTCACTAGACGATCTCCCTATAAGCTCAAGGTTTCTATATAGTTTTCTCACCACATTAGGGCATGGTCCTTTAATTTCAATTTCAAAAATGAAATCTTTTGTTCTTCCTCCATATGATGAACATTAAA
>APFE031466715.1:50685-75391 GCA_000404065.3 Pinus taeda
TCATTATATTCCTTTCAATGTTACAATACATATTTATACATGTCGAAGCATCTAATACCATGGACCGAAAACCATCGCGTCCAAAACCATGGACCGAAAACCATCACGTCCAAAAAATATGTGCAAAAGTCATGCACAAAACCATAGGTGGGTCCGCCCAACCTAACATAGTGTCCAAACCCAAAATTTTACAGGGCACTGCGCCAGACCCCATAGAGTGGGGTTACGAGTACCCCTTAAACCCCCTGTGACCTCCCCCCCTCTAACCCCCGGGTAGCTACGTGGGCTAGTCGTGGAAAGAATATAACATAACCCAACACTTTCTTTATATACCTGACCAAAATCTTCTTCTCTATGGAGATGTCATGATCAATTCTTCTATTTGTCATATGTTGACTCTTCCTATGACCATAGTTGCATTTTTCATTGTCTCTTCTTTCTTTCTTCACATATTGCTTCTCGGGAACTTTCCATAGATAATTATTTCATATTTTTCAACTACCTCATATTCCATATGGTGACATATTATGTTGATTTCATCTTATCAATATTTGAACCATGCCTTCCCACATATTTTCAAAAGAAGAGATCCTTGATCGTGCTCAAGAGGTAGATTACCCATGCTACCTACAATTATATGATGACATGACTTAATCTATCAAATACATACATACCTATTCTCTCCTTTTGGTCACCTAGACTTCCTTCATCATCTTCCTTCCCTTGCTTGAGAGTACTTCAATCATCATGACCTATTGCAATCCTTTGTCACCATACCATCATCCTTCTAAACAATGTATCCCACACATGGTGGAATGATCAGTGAGACACTTGCTTCTTCCAAGTAGAAGTGAACCTTTTAGTAAATATTCTAGTGGAGGATATTGATTATCCTCATCTGACAAATGGTCATTTCTCATGATGATGATGTACGATGAATCCCTTCTATCATTATAAATGAATTTATTTCAATCATATGTACTATATATGATTTCAATGAGGTTGCTAAGAGCTACTTCCTTTATATGATAATTGCTACACCTCTGTAGACTTCTACTTCAATTATTCTTTCAAGCTTCTATAATGATGTCATGACCTCTTGCTTTAACAATATTCTTATAGTATGATGCCATCTTCTACTAAGATGCATCTCGTCATAATGCTTCTCATCTTGACTGTAGTGGTGGAGATATTTTCATCTCCTACTTCTCCTTGCTATGCATTAGAGAAACCCTAATATTGAATATCTATCCCTTTGGATATCTTCTCATCAGGTTCTTCCACTTCTTTGGTGATATGAGATTCATTTATTTCTTTCCTCTTTTTATACTTCTTGAACTTCGGACAATCTCTATTGTAGTGCCCATACTCCTAACAACCATAACATTGGACCATATATCCAAAAATTTCCTTTTTCTCTTAGACATGGCAATAAATGCTTGAATTTGTTCACGTGGTCCCACATATCTCTTTACTTTCAACCCAATTTCTTCAATTTTACACAATGACCAATGTTCCTTGAATGGGGTGGATTTATTCTTTCCAAATATTTTATATGTGAAGTTACCCCATTCCTCTAGAAGGGCACTGAGCACTATGGTGGACATTTCTTTATTGGACATTATTGCTCCAAACTCTTGTAGTTGGTCTCATATTTCTGACACCGTCATAAAGTATGAGGCTATTCCTTCTTCCTTTGATATCTTCATCCCATAGATCTCATTTCTTAATGGTATCACTTCTCTTGTAGTATTTACAAAGAACAGTTCTATTAACTTGTCATATATTTCTTTTGATGTCTCCAACTTTGATACTTAAGGTGTGAGGGGATCCTTGATGGATTCAATGATAATCCTTTGATCTCTTACTTCCCCTTTCATATAATTTTCTAGAGCTTGAGCTTATTCCTTTGGAGGCTTAGTAATTCAATCCCTTAACATGTTCAGTGACTTCATTTTCAATGAGGATCAAATATGTCCTCTTCTTCCATGCAAGAAAGTTTGAAGTCCCAATCAATTTCTTGCTTTCCTTGCAGAAAGATGTGATTTTGATAGTAGTTTGAGTCATAAATATATAGGTACTTACTTTTCAAGTGAAGATGCTCCTTGATGATGAAATATTTATCTTGATTCCTTTCTTTATGATGTTGATGACAGAAGATGTCTTCTTTGATGAATTTGTCTTCTTTCAAGAGTGGTCCTAAGCTCTGAGAGAAGGAGATCACCTCGATTTCTAGATGATGATGACAACACCTTATCCTTGATTTTCTTTAACATAGAGGCTTGAAGATTCTTCATTGTGAATTTATTATTTGAGATAAGAAACAGTCGTTGAGATCTTCTTTGTGATGATGATTGAGGAATGTATGAGCTTCTCAATAATGCTTCAAATATAGAACCCTTTGATAGATGAGCTAGGGTTTTAAGGTCTTATTCTCTGAGATGTGATGATCCTTGAGATGAATGGTCCTTCTTAATGATACATGCTCTTGATTATCTTCTTGTGCTTTAGAATTTGAATGTTCTTCTTTAAGCTGACTTTCCTTGTCTTGTCACCTTAGCTCTGATACCATGTTGAGAAATCTAAGGTAGCTATATTGTGTGATTTATCTTATTGTTAACTGATGTATTTTTACTTATCTTAGTTAGATTCTTCTTCAACTTAATTATTATTGTGTTATTTTCATCAAACAACTACCAAAACATAAATAATAGTGAGGTAAGAGGACACAAGATATAGGCGATCAACCAAGGCCAAACCTCTCCAATTGAGAGGAAAACCCACAATAATTCTTCTACTTTTATAAAATCTTCAATTGATGAATTCCAAGACCTATGACCCTTGACCAAGACCCTCAAAGACCAAGTCCCTTGATGATTTCCTTCTATAATTTTCTCAACAACTCCTACAATTTTGACTTCCAGTAAATTCTTATGACCAACAAATTCTTCTGCAACTTTGACCCCTCCATTAGATCCTTTTGTAACTTCATCTAGCAGATTCTATTATAACTTCAAACTCTCCACTAGATTCATATCTTTGACCTTTGACAACTTCGACCTAGTTTCAACTTCACAACTTTGATGCAACTTCACAACTTCGATGCAACTTCACAACTTCATTGCTACTTCATAGTTTCGATGGAGCTTCATAATTTTGTCTTGCCTAGTAGTTGTAGAAACCCTAACAAAAGAGAGAGAGAGAGGCCCAAAACTTCAATCTTGTTCTTCTTGTTCTCCTTTGTCCTTTTCCAACTTCTATCTTTAGGAGATCGAACTTTTTTGAGAGTGTGTCCAAATTAGGTTGAGTTCCTTCTTATATATAGGCTTTCAAGGGGTACGAATTCCTATCTTTAGGCTGACTTGTCCCTTCATACAGGCCAATTTGATATTTGCACCATGACGAGGTCTTGAAGAGCCCTTTAAATTTATTTTGACTCAAATAAAAATTCTTTACAATATGTAACATGCCCAAAAGGGTCTTTCATACATGACAATGACTCAACTGACTTGTAGGCTCAATGGGAATCCCAAGAAGAACTTAATAAGTGATTGACCTAAAAATAAATCTCCCTTGAGCATGAAATCCATGCCTCAAGAATAAAAATAATAATTTTATATTCTCTTTTCATTAAATACATAAAATCGTGATTACATATGTCATTATGAAGACCGAACCTTGTTACATATTTCAACACCTTGATGAGATAGAACTAATTAGCTCTCCATATGAATATTTCATCTCACTTGTAAATAGATGGACTTCCAAATACCACTCCATGTACATCAAGGGGAGCTACATCTAGGTATACTTCATTAATAAAATCAACACTTATAAAAAACTATTTTTGCGTATTTTGGCTACTACTATTTATGCATCCTTAGTTACCCATTCTAATGGATATTGACTTGGATGATCATGAACTCCCAATCTCAACTTTTTGACTTGCTCTATTGCAATGAGATTCACTTGTAATCCTAGTTTAAATAAAGAATCAATATTTTTGTTGTTAACATATATCCTAATATGGAAGAGTCTAATCTTTTCATTCTCTTCTTGTTGTTGAAGGCTACTTAGATTCACCTCGTTATGCATTGATGTACATACAATCTTATCATACATGTCCAAGCTAATTTCATCATGGTTGATTAAATTAGTAGTCATGAGGTTCTTATTATTTTCATCGTTCTTCTAGTTCTTCAAATTGAGTTATGGGTGCAACTTCCAACACAACTCCTTTGTATTGTGATGAATGTTACAATGGTTGCAATGGTTCCTAAGATATTTGCAATAGCGTGTCATGGCTGATTTATTTTTGTTTTTCTCCCCCTTTCCACTTCTTCTTTATCTTCTTATAAATGTCTTGATTCTCCTTCTGCTTCAACCTGTTAGCCTCCTATACTAATAGGTTTCATTTTTCATGATTGACAGTGGAAGTGCCAAAAATGTTCATCCTTTTCATGTTGCAAAAGCTCCATTTTTGAAGAATTTTGCAGTTAAGGGAGGGCCAAACAACTTAATCCAAGCCTCCCTAGGTTCAAATTGCTTGTTTTAAAAGATAGAGAAAGAAAATCTGTCCAAACCGTTTAAACTTGGCAGATCATTGGCTAGGTAGAGAACTAAGGAGCCCAACTGCTTAATATGGGCCCTTGGAAGAAATAAGGGTAGTTTCTAGATAGGAGGGAAGTTATAAAAGAAAAAAGGCAATCAGGATCTGCAAGTCTAAATGCACCCTTCCTGAAGAAACAAAAAATGCTAGGGATATTAGGCTGGGTAGGTAGCCTGGGGTTGCAAAAGCGAGATCATCCTCAGTGTTGACCTAAACAAAGAAAGCTCATCTCATTGGAAGCATTTCTAACTCCCCCTTCTCAAAAATCATTCACTAACATCCCCTCAAGGACTTAGGGATCTGCCCAAAAAGTCCATTTCCACTCCATTATGGTTGAAGACCAAGTTGACTTCTGAAGTTGACTTGCTGAAAAGAAGCCACATTTCTTGTGTAAAAATAATCTCTGCACAAATTCATCATTCCCCTGCATTTCCACTTCACCAAGTCATATTAACTCCTAATTCTATTATGTAGCTCCCTAACCACTCTCCCATCCCTATTCTATGAAAAAATATATAAAAAACCACAAAAAATACTAGATATTCATTCCCATGGCAATTATAGCCTATTAACCAAAGTCGGGAAATATTAGGTTCGTTTGGGATCTAATATTAGCCTATCCGCGTCCACCTACACTTAAAATTTATTTAACATCCTGTTAGATAAATAGCTATGTTCAGCCCCCGCCCCGCACTCATTATTGGAATTTTATTAACATTCGTCTGATAAAAACAGCCAAATCCTGAGCGCATTTAAGCTCAAAACATAAGGTTTTAACCCACCCGCAACCGTAAAAATTTCCGACTATTGGGCGCGCTGTTCTGCTAAAACTCGAGCGTTTTTCCTTCCCGTCTGTCGTCGGATCATCTCTCCCAGATCCGACAGCCCTCATACATATCGGGCTTCCCTTCATGGTGACATGATAGTACCCAATGGTCAACGGTTTCACCATCGTACACCGGGACAACTGTCGGCCGCCTATTGCATCGGGCTGCCCCTAACGCATACCGCCCCCATACCAAAAGTGGTCTGATGCAAACCGCTTACCACCTTCCCCTGTTGCTTACGTCATTGTATGATGTTGCCGCCGCATTACCGCCACATTTCCGCCATGTCGCCTGCCACTGTACTACACCTACGCCATGTCACCCGCTGACGTCATCACTCTACCACCGTGTCATGCTGACATCATCATTCACGGCAGGGGCCACGTCATCTCCATACCCACTACCCAAGGAAAAAATATGTCATGATGACGTCATCCAAGGAAAGCACCAAAAAGCGCCAAATTTCTGAAATTCAGTTAAAAGTCGGGAAAACAACTATTTTGGTTTATTTTTGTGTTCACTGTGTAAAACAACATGCATGCATTTTTCACTATTTTGCACTCCCAGAGCTTCTGCAAGACTGTAAAGCTGCAAACCGGCGCAACAACAGCACTCTGCAACTCAAAGTCTACCTGCCCAAGTGCCCGCAGTGCCTTAAAAAGAGGTATTTATCCACATTTCACCTGAAAGCCTGGTTTTCTCTTCTCTATTCAAAATTGCCGAAAGTACCTGCATTTTTCTCCATTAAGCATTCCCACCGATCCTCCCTTGTTCGGAATCTCTTATTTGGGTTGGTAATTCACAGCAATCTTGCAAATTTCAAACTAATCCCCTCTGCAAACGAACTATTCCAATACTGCGTCTGTTTATATTCAATCACAAATTGCACGAATCACTCAAATTTGGAGTCAATTCAGCCGAGCTCCCTGTTCCGATCAGGTGCAACCTATTTTCCTAAAGGGAAACCCTCAGTTTCCCTCTCCCTTTGTAGACTTGTGCCCCTTTAGGCGAAATCCAGCTCCACTTCCCTCAGCACTCAGTCCACAGAGCCTGCGATTCAACAATTCTATGTAAAGAACACAGTCAAAGGGCTGTAAATCCGTCATTCATCATAAGCTGAATACACAGAAATCGGTTTTGGAAAGAAAGTCAGTCTCAGACTGTTGATAGTACCCTCTGAGCGTAGATTCCATTTCCTATTGTTGTTTGATACCTACACTGCCATCCATACCAGCACTATTAGATATGGAAGCCCCAGTAGCCTTGAACATTGCTCACTTAAATGCTCCACATATGGACTTAGAGTGGCTACCATTAGCAGACAGAGACTTTCATATCAGAGATATGCCAGGCCTTACTACTCACCTCAAAGTTGTGGGACAATTCAAGCACAACCACAGGAATAACACTGATACTTTGGGGATTTGGCAATCCAGCATGCCGCGCTATTACTTGCCACAAGTCAATGTGCTACCTGATTTCATTCACCTATGCCATGCACACTATGAACCCACTCTGAGGGCAATTCTCAGGCCAGATGGGTCTATGCTCTTCCATATCACTCCTCAAGCTATAAATGAGATGTTGAACTTTGAGCCTCCTCAGACTCTGGTCCCCCTCACAATGAAACTCTTGCTGGATTAGGGTGCAAGGCTCTCCAATACAGAAATATCAAGAGTTGGCCAGCGATTTATGAAGCCAGAGTGTCAATATGATCATCCTCCTCCCTATCATCAGGTTTCATTTAATGAAACATGCCAGCTCATGGTGGACATGATTTCATACATCCTAGGATGCAAAACAGGAGAATTTGTGGATGAGACTGTATTCTTTCTCCTAACCATATTCACCCCAGGGCAGCCCCCTGCTGTCATGTATGACTATGCCACATTCATAGCTAACAAAATACATGAAAAATTCATGATGATGGAGAGAGAAAAATTGTTCAAATACACTTCTTATATATACCACTTGCTGCTCTACTATCACCCAGATAGTTTCAAAGTTCTGCTCAGAAGATTAGGCCCAAAGGGAGAGAGGAGATCGGTTGTTTATTGGACCTCAGTTTTCCATGAAGTCCACCATTATCCATACACATATTGTGATTTTATTGACCTATTCATTTACCCTGCTACTTTCCTATTGATGCTGACTCCTCCTACCAGGCTTACTGTTGAAATGCAGAGGATCCTGCATCTTTCTAAAGGCTACAATATTGGTGATTGGTATTTCTACCAAAACCACACAGTAATCAGAATTTATGGGTGCGCGTTGTCTCCCTACAAGCTGCCTAGATATGTCCCTATGAGACTTTTTGCATTGGAATATTTCAGGCAATTCAGTCATGCAAACTTAACCCATTTCCACGGAAAAAAAACAACAAGGCACAGCTAAAAATCAAACACCAATTGGGTCCCTTTGTTTTCAACAAAAGGGAAGAAGCATGGAAAGATGTAGACAACATGCTAGGACAAGAACTCAGGCTGAAACAGAGCTTCTACTGGGCACCATATGACCCTGAACACTTCATAAGCCTTAGAAGAATCAAACATAGGCTTTCAGGGTATGTGCACCAGCTACTCCCCCACGTTGAACAATATTCCAATCAACCAGAATGGGTAGAAGGCACCTTAGATGATGAAGAGCTCACTGAAGAGGAAAAATTAGAGAGAGACATGAAAGAAATTGAGAAAGGAATTGACCTGGATTATGTTGCACAGGTCACCTTCATACAGCCTCAACCAGTGGGAGCAAGCACATCAACTTCTACTTCAAGGCAGCCTACTACAGAGGCCATATCATCAGCAGACAAGGGTAAAGAAATTTAACATTCCGAACAGCAAAGCACAATGGAGGAGCAGCCATCCTCAAATGCAAAAAAGGGTCAAGAGCAAAGCCCTTTAACACGAACAGGAGCACCTAAAATCCCTGTGCTGCAAACTCCTCACAATGAGGAGAGAGCTAAGAAGAGGGATAGAATAGATGAGACACCCACAGGGACACTTACGAACCAGCAAGGAGAAAAAAGGCAGAGACTAAACCCCTATGCCGAGGAGGAGATCACAGAAGAGACCATGAGAAACATCATGGATGAGGGGACTTCTGAGTAGCAGATCCCTCCTATTTTGGAAACATCGGCCAACTCCTTTCAGCAGGAGCAAGAGAGACAACCAGGTGGGGAGGTTTCATCCTCCAAACAGCAAACCCAAAGAAGTTCGGACATAAAGAAGGCATTCATAGAGATTAAAGCTAGGAACGAGCCAATAAGGTTCCAGCTTTACAACCAATTAATGAGAATGGCACCAACAAATCAGCAGAGGCTAATGGCAACCTATGATATAGAAGCAGGGAAGATGACACTCAGTCACATCAGGCCTACTACACAGCAGCCACAATCAGCTGCAGATTACATTAGAACTAATCTGGAGGTACTAGCAAAAGATATACATCCTCTTGACCAGATTGAATTGCATAAGCAGACTGGAGAAATTGTGTATTCTACATTGGCATACAAGGCTCTTTTGGCCCACAGATTGCAGAACTCACTATACAACACTTCTGCCCAGTTAGAGCTGGAAAAGGCCTCATCATTGGCCAAGGATAACAGGATAAAATCCTTGGAGCAGATCATCATAGAGTTGGGACATAATCCCAAAGATCCCAAAGGTACGCAATTCTTGATTAAGAAAAAGGAAGAAGACATAGCAGCATTGAAAAAACAAATGAAGCTGCCCATCACCATACATCCTCAAACTGCAGAAGTAGCCCAGCAACAAGAAGCAGAAGATGTGGTAAGCCTACTTATGAGGATGAATGAAAGAATAATGGAAATGGAGAAAGCATTGGAGGAAGCTCAACGAGGGAAACAGCCAGAGTTGACCCATCAACCATCACAAAATTCTCCAACAGTACCAGCTTTGACAATCACTGTTCCCTCAACAGCAGTCACTTCAGCAGCACCTCCCCCAACTCCAACAACAGCAGCAGGTGCATCAACTTCAGCAGATCCAATAGTAGCAGCAGTGCAAGAGGCCAGCTTGAGCATGGAGACCATGATGAACGAGATTAAGGCTCTTGAATTGCAAATGACAGAGATGAAGGAAACAAAAGAAAAGCTAGCCAAGATTGAGGCTAGTTATGATAAATCAAAAATGAAAGTTGTTGAGAAAACCAGGGAAATAAAGGCCCTGGAAAATAAGATAAAGGCCTTGGAGAAAGATCTCACTCTCCATAGGACCGTGACTGAGATAAAAACAATTTTGTGGAATAAAATTGGCCAATCTCTGGCCCAACAATGGATAGGAGTATAGACCATGTTTGACCAAGTAGAACTAATGACTGTGGCTCAGCTTGAAACCCATAAATCCAGGACATTGCTAGCAAATAAGCCTAAACAAGCTACTCGGTTAATTCACTTTTTGAATACTAGTACTGGTGACCAGCTGGCAGTACTAAACATCCAAAACAGGACAAAGGCTATAATAAAAGCCAAGAAAGTGTTGACAATGAGGAATTTTGTCCAGACCATAGAAAGGAAGTGTCAAGAAATGCAGATAGAGGTAAATGCCTTTAGACAGAGACTTGCAAATTTGCAAACCAAAGGTCTACCCAACCTGGTCACCAGTGCTGGAAGGCTATTAAAGCAGGAACAGTATGCAAACAAGCTGAGTGCCTTTATACAGAATCAAGTAACAGCATCATCCAGCAACACAGAAGAAGCAATCCCTCCCACAGGGCAGAGTTTATATGACAAACTGGAGAATTTATTTTACATAGAGCATGAGGTAGCACACCTCTTTCCAGTTTGGCCTAATTATTATACCTATACCGAAGTTGATGAAACATTATACAAGTTAAGAAAACATCAGTTGCCAACTGAGGATTGGTGGCAAATTTTGCTTCATATTTTTAAAATCATTTGAATCTCTTTCTTTTTTGACTACATAAGGGAATGGTAGCATGTAGCTCAGCTACCATAAGATTCAAATTAAAAAAGGGCGAAATTCGCGCTGATATTCAAAAGTGCAGAACAGGTGTCACGGGATAGCACTACAGGATAACATTTCAGGGAGGCGATCACCCACCGCCAGCTAGAGCCGAACGGTCAACAACACACCAGACACCTGCCACAATGAGTAAAGAGTTTTAAATGCCTCACTTATTGCTGCGCGATTTTTCCATAAATCGTCATTAATTTTTGTCAGAAGTAGATGGATATATTAATGACCAGATATTTCCCTGTGGGATATTTTTTAAAACTCCTATATATACTGGTAAAAGAGATGTATTAGGGGTTGGTTGATGAAACGATTCTTGAGAGAATTGCACTGTATATCTGATATTTTCATTAATCAAAGACTGCAGAAAAGATTGGAGCAATGGCTGTATGTTGTGTTTAAATGGTTGAAGAGTGAATATGGAATTCTCATGCTGCTACATGGAACGATAAGTGTTTTCTCATTATATTTCATTATACATGTTTTCATTGCATCATTGTCTAAATAACAGGAAAAATGAATAGCCTAGAATTTGCTTAATTGCACTCTATGCTCAATTTTTGTTGTTTCTATATGTTTTCCTCTGAATTAGATATAAATGTGAATTCCTTCTGGCTCATATTTCCCCTAATTTACCCATACATGACAGTTATCTAGGAATTCTTGACTGCTCCTAGATAGAGCTCATTTGTCTTCCCTCTGATTAAGTCGAAAGAGAGATCCTTAATTGCCTCTCATTCCTTAAACCTCATTTCATTCTTATTTCGCCTAAATATTGTTTCATGTATAGCTATCCTGCTCCATAGTCCCTTTATGGCCAAGAAAGCACACCAGCAGTCTAACCCCATGACACCATTGCCCAATGGTTTGAAATTATTATACTTTGTGTGTCACCTCTGCTTGACTAAAATCAACCATCCCACCAAAAATTAAACAAAACATCAAAGAAACCCACAAATAGCCTAAAATCCCCCTTTAAACAAATCTAAATCTCAAAGAGAGAGCCCTCTCTAACTGTCGGTAGGCTAGGACCTACAGTCCAAAGATTGGTTTGTGGTTACCTCAGCCGTATTCCTTTGGGAGTCAAAAGGAACAACCTGAGTGATAACATAATGGCGACTCCAATGGGGACCTCGAACTTATTTTCAAACTGTCTACTCCTTAATACTGAAGATAAAATCTGAATGACAGCCAGGAAGCCCTTAAAAATGCTTTTGCTTTGTATTTGCAGGAGTATATAGAAGCAAATTCAGGAAATTTTTATCTAGTCCCAAGTTCCAAACAGTTGTCCCAAAGTTTGACCAGTCTCTTTCTAAACAACCACAACTATTCCTAGAAACGCTAAAAAGAGGTTCAGAAGATGGCTCCAAAGAGAAAGACTCGTTACACAAGGTCAAATCCTGACCCAGATCCCCCAACTTTTTTTGAAAATCCCAATCTAATACCTAAGACCCTTAGGAAACAAGGGCAACAAGAACACTTCGTTGATTTTAGTCCTGAAACAATTCAACCAGGTTGTGTTCCAACCCCTGTCAAGGTTTTATTTCGTTCAAATCCTGTTTCCCCAAGTTCACCATCTACCTCTCCAAGCACCTCTTCCACTCCTCCAGTTACCGTGAATACTACTCCCAGTACCATTGTTGTTGGTGCTATTCCTGCTGTCCCAGTTGTTCCTGCAAATATGGCCAATAGATATGCTCCCTTACAATTACCTGCAAATCCAGGGGCTCTGCCTCAAGATTATCAAAGTAGGATCACTTATTTTGATAGTACTGGCTCCTATACGGCCCAAATGCACACCAAGAAGATGCAAGACTATTTTGAAAATTATGAAATTGATGATGACGGAGTGAGGATGAAGATCTTTGTCCAAATTCTAACTGGTGATGTTAGGACCTGGTTCAGATCTCTTACTCCAAATTCTATAGCTGATCCTAAGGCCCTATGTCAAGTCTTCTTAAAAAGATGGGAAAAAAAGAAAGACCCTTTACATATATTAACTGAGTATGACAATTTGAAAAGGGGTCCACAAGAGACTGTTCAGGATTATTGTGCTAGGTTTAATAATACATACAATGCCATACCACAAAACCTTAGACCCCCACCTGACTCAGCCTTGATCAAATTCCCTGACGGATTTGAATCAGACATGGCCTATCAATTAAGGGAAAGAGCTCCACTAAACTTAGCAGACATGCAGAATATCGTTGATAGTGTGGAAGCAAACTTGATCACCAAACGAAATCGAGTGAGAACAGAAAGAAGAACCTTCAGCATTTGAATAAAAATTAGATGCAATCATCAAAGATATGGACAGATTGGGAGACTGGGTAGAGACCATTGAAAGAAAATCATCCTGGGAAGGGCAAACGAGCAATACAACCAGGAATCCTAATTTTAGAAAAAATCTGAACCAAAATGCAGGGAGGACTGGCCCTGACCAGAATATCAGACCCCCATTTCAAGAAAATTATGCAGAGGTCTCAACCTCTGTTGAACCAACAGAAGACCCCCACATCAACCTGATGGGCCTAGATAGTGAACAGCAGGTCTTTCTAACTCAAGATGACCAAGAAGCCCAAGAATTTAAACAATTTCAAACCAAATCTGGCGAGTCATTCAAATTCAGAGAAGGTTATGATGCGGCTGTATATGAAGTTCATAAGCAATATAATTTGAGAAGTAGGACCATAGAGGTGCCATAATCTGTCAAAACAAAAGATACTAAACAACCAAAGAAAATAAAAGAAAAATCTGCCTTTACAGAACCTGCTAAGGGAAAAGGCCAAAACCCAAAGGAAGCGGCAGTAGAGGATATAATGGAGAACCACCCTTCATACAAACAGCCATTAGTATCCCCTCCCTTAAAAGAGGATTCAAACAGCACCCCTCTAAACGCTTCCAAAACAGCAATACTCTAGGACAACACTGATAATCAGGAGAAAATCGCTGAAAAGACAGTTGAAAAAGGAAAATCTAGCAGTTACAATACTAAAACCCAATCAGAAAAACCATTTGATGTGGAGGCTGAAATAGCCAAGTTAAAAATATATGTCCCTCTCTCTGAGCTCGCTAAACATGATGTATACAAACAACAAATCAAAAGGTCGCTGCAAATACCAGAGAATAGGGACGATGTTAATGTCTTAGATGATACACCTGAGTTACTTTTTGGTCCAGAAGTTGATGGAAAAATAGTAAACAGGGGTGTCCTACCCTTTTACGTCAGTTTACATATCCATGATAGAGTTTTACACAATGCAATGTTTGATTCAGGAGCTTCACACAACTTAATGCCCAAATCTGTAATGGAGAAACTAAATTTGGATATCGCAAGACCGTATAAAGATTTATTCTCATTTGATTCCAGTCAGGTCAAGTGTTTAGGCCTAATCAAAGATTTGTGTGTCTCTTTACTCCAATACCCAAACAAAACAATCTTGATGGACGTGGTGGTAGCTAACATTCCACCAAAATATGGCATTTTGTTATCAAGGTCTTGGGGGGCCAAACTGCAGGGATCTTTGCAATTAGACATGTCCTACGCCACTATTTCAGTCTTTGGGCAACCAAAGAGATTTTACGGAGAAACTTTGATGAAATATGTGGTGAGTAGTGATGAAAAGCCTCAAAACTTCCCCATTTACTCAATCCATTCTGATATGGACTCTTTTATTCTATTTAATGATGAAGGTTCGCCTCCAACTGATAATAAGCATTTGGCTTTAGAAAAGGAGACAAACATGAGTGAGGAATTGCTTACCCATACTCATGAGACTGTCAGAGCAAACAGTACAACCAGTATACAAGAAAAACTTGGGTCCGCCCAATCCTAAAATGACGGAAACTCTTGATACTGGCCACAAGCAAGAAATCACATGGTATTTAGAGTTTGATGGTTCAGTTAATAAGTTAGAAGCAGGGGCAGGAGTATGGATTCACAATACACATAACAACCATGCAGAGGGTCATGCCTACAGACTAAATTTCAGATGTACCAACAACATGGAAGAATACGAAGCCCTCCTGTTAGGCCTTAAACTGATCAAATCCCTAGGAGCTACAAGAGTTTCAATTCTAGGAGACTCTAACCTGATCATACAACAGGTGAAGGGCAGCTTTGTCACCAATAACAATAGGTTGAGAGCTTACAAGTCTGCCACCACAGACATACTCTATTCCTTCACCGAATTCCAGCTTACTAAGATTGTCAGACACCACAACATACATGCACACAGCCTAGCCACCTTTGCTAGCACCTGCAAGTTGCCTTTTCGCCCCAATCCCCATTTCACAGCTGAGATAAAGCACAGGCCGGCTGTCCCTGACAATATCAAAGACTAGAAAATATTTGAAAACGATGTACAAATTAATAATTTCCTCACCTTACAGCAGGAGTTTTCAGACATAAATATAGATGAGGATGTCATGGATCAACACCAACCACAAATAGCAATCCAAAGGCAGCAAACTCCAACAGCTGAAGCAGCAAAACAGATATTGTGCCCAACTATCTTTGACCAGGAAAATATAGAAGAACTGAAACAGATGCATTTGGAGGAAATAGCCAGAACAGAGGCCGAAATCATTGAGTTAAAATACAACTTCCTGCACGCTGGCCTAACTCCATTAGAAGACATGTTTGATGCAAATGACATCCCCAAGAAGCCAAAAATGCAACCCTCAAACACTGCAATATTGGGACAGCAGAGAAGCCAAAAATCATTAAGTTGTCCAAAAATTTGCCACTTGATCAAAAAACAAAGTATGTGGATCAGTTCAAAGAGTTCCAAGATGTATTTGCTTGGAGTTATGAGGACTTAAAATCCTATGACACCTCAGTTATTCAACATACTATTCCCTTAAAACCAAACCAAAATCCATTTAAGCAGAAACTGAGACAAATTAACCCTATGCTTCTTCCCCTCATTGAAAAGGAAGTGAAGAAAATGTTTGAAGCAGGTATCATAGCACCCATCAGATTTTCTGAATGGGTATCCAATCTGGTTCCCACAAGGAAAAAATCAGGTGAGATCAGATTATGTGCGGACCTAAGAAACTTAAACCAAGTCTCTTTAAAACACCACTATCCTCTACCCAAAATCGACCATATTCTACAAAGAGTAGTGGGGTCTTCAAGAATTTCATTACTAGATGGCTTATCAGGTTTTAATCAGATATTAGTGCACCGTATGACCAGGACAAGACAGCCTTTACCACACCATGGGGAACCTTCAAATATGTCAAAATGCCTTTTGGGCTAAAAAACGTAGGTGCAACCTTTCAAAGGGCTATGGACATTTCTTTCGCCAAGGAAATCCATGATTTCTTGGTTGTCTACCTAGATGACCTTACTCCTTTCTCAAAATCCGATCAAGAGCACCTGAAGCACCTAAGGCAAATATTCCTAACCTGTAGGAAATATGGCATATCTTTAAATCCCAAGAAATCCCTGTTTGGTCTAGAAGAAGGTAAAATCCTTGGCCATATCATTTCTAAATATGGGATTCGAATTGATCCCGAAAGGATTCAAGCCATTCTACAAATCCCTCATCCAAGAAACATCAAAGAATTGCAAGCTTTCTTAGGAAAGATCAATTTCCTAAGACGATTTATCCCGAACTTGGCTGAGCTGATAAGGTTGCTGAGCAATATGCTTAAGAAGGATTCCAAGATAAAATGGACTATAGAAGCCAAGCAAGCCTTTGAGGGAATAAAAATTTCATTAACACAAGCACCAGTCCTCACAAGTCCGCAATTTGATAAGGATTTCATCATCTTTTCATTTGCATCTGAACATTCCATAGTTGTTGTCCTTTTACAAAAGAATGACCAAGGAAATGAAAAGCCCATCACTTTTTTCAGCTGAGCCCTTAGGGATGCCCCCTTGAAGTATCAAATCATGGAAAAACAGGCCTATGCCCTTGTCAAGGCCATCAAAGACTTCAAAATTTACATTTTATACTCCCATGTGATTGCTTATGTCCCGAACTCTGTTGTAAAAGACATATTAACCCAAGAGGGATTAGAGGGCAGAAGAGGCAAGTGGATTGCCAGCATTCTAGAGTATGACATTGAGATAAAACCCACCAAGCTTATAAAGGGACAAGGTTTAGCCAAACTGTTGTCCGAAACCAATTTTCAAGCCTTAGATATAAATGAACTGGACAATGAAAACAAGCTGGCGACTCCACAGATCAGTGAAGCTTTTTTACAATCCCCATGGTATGCTGATATTTGTTTTATATTGCTAAACCTGTGTGCTCCCCCAGGGTTGTCCAGAACCAAAAAGAGATTTCTAAAAATGAAAGCATCAAAGTTTTGTGTCTTAGATGGTGCCCTGTTTTGGAAAAATCATCAAGGAATTTTGCTGAACTGTTTAAATTTAGATGAAACTGACAGTGTTATGAAAGAATTCCATGCAGGGGACTGTGGAGGGCACCTATATTGGAAATCCACTGCTGATAAGATACTAAGGGTTGGTTTCTATTGGCCCTCATTGTTTGCAGATGTCAAAAAGTTTGTGGTTTCATGCCACAAATGCCAAATCTTTGAAGGAAAAAGAAAACTTCTTCCCTTTCCCCTTAAGCCTATTTCAACAGAGAAGCCCTTTCAACAATGGGATCTTGACTTCATTGGAGAAATCTACCCATCATCCTCAGGCCAGAACAAGTGGATTCTAACGGCCACAGATTATTTCACCAAGTGGATTGAGGCCATCCCATGTAGGCAAGCCAATGACTCCACCATTATCCAATTCCTTGAAACCAATATTCTGTCTAGATTTGGCTGCCCTGAAAAAATCATTACAGAGAATGCTACTTGCCTTCAAATCCAAGAAAATGATCAATTTTTTCCATAAATTTCATATCACCTTAGGCCACTCCACAGCCTATTATCCTCAAGGTAATGGCCTAGCCGAGTCATCCAACAAAAGCCTAATCAATATCATCAAGAAAGTCTTAGAGGAAAATAAAAAGAATTGGCACAAAAAACTCACAAATGCACTATGGGCTAATAGATTGACAACCAAGAGATCCATTGGGATGAGCCCATATGAGTTAGTCTATGGCATGGAGGTTAACTTCCCTTCTTCTTTGGGAATCCATGTTATCAAACTGCTGCAAGAGATTCAGGCTGAGCCCAATGATATCCAAAGGAGGATAAACCAAACCATCCATTTGCAGCAAACCAGACAGAAAGTGTATGATAGAGTTCAAGTCTTACAAGAAAAGCTCCAGAAAATGTTTAACAAAAGAACAAATGTTGAAGATTTCTTCATGGGCAACAAAGTCTTAAGATGGGATTCAAGAAGGGAGGACAAAGGAAAGCATGGCAAGTTTGATTTCCTTTGGAAAGGCCCCTTTGTTATTTCTGGGTTCAAGGTAATAACACATATTTTCTGAAGAATTTGGATGGCAGCACAGCTGAGGAAGGCCCTGTTAATGGCTACATGTTGAAGCATTATCATGACCCCATCTAGATACAACACAACTTTGTATATTATTTTGTACATTGATAATTTATATATTTTCCACACTTTGTTTTCACTTTTATAGCAGGCCGCTAAGAAAGAATAATGCAACAAATTTTGAAGGAAAGATCAAAGAAAGCTCCAGTTTAGATCTCTGTTGTGTGAAATAATCCCAAAGAAGTTCCCAAGTTGAGTTCAACATAACCACAAGCACCCAAAAAGGCAAAGCAGAGCTGTAATTTCTCTGCAAAACAGGTGAAAAGATACTGCATATCAGCGTATAAGAATTTAGTCAAATATAGTGAGAAGAAGAAAAATTTCAGAATACGGCAACAACTGAGAGATTAAGGCAGTCTGACATGCTGTTCTTGGCCTTTCACAAGGAAAGGCCACCCCCAAGTGGAGCCTCCTATACTAATAGGTTTCATTTTTCATGATTGACAGTGGAAGTGCCAAAAATGTTCATCCTTTTCATGCTGGAAAAGCTCCATTTTTAAAGAATTCACAGTTAAGGGAGGGCCAAACAACTTAATCCAGGCCTCCCTAGGTTTAAATTTCTTGTTTTAAAAGATAGAGAAAGAAAATCTGTCCAAACTGTTTAAACTTGGCAGATCATTGGCTAGGTAGAGAATTAAGGAGCCCAACTGCATAATCTGGGCCCTTGGAAGAAATAAGGGTAGTTTCTAGATAGGAGGGCAGTTATAAAAGAAAAAAGGCAATCAGGATCTGCAAGTCTAAATGCACCCTTCCTGAAGAAACAAAAAATGCTAGGGATATTAGGTTGGGTAGGTAGCCTGGGGTTGCAGAAGCGAGATCATCCTCAGTGTTGACCTAAACAAAGAAAGCTCATCTCATTGGAAGCATGTATAACTCCCCCTTCTCAAAAATCATTCACTAACATCCCCTCAAGGACTTAGGGATCTGCACAAAAATTCCATTTCCACTCCATTCTGGTTGAAGACCAAGTTGACTTCTAAAGTTGACTTGCTGAAAAGAAGCCACATTTCTTGTGTAAAAATAATCTTTGCACAAATTCATCATTCCCCTGCATTTCCACTTCACCAAGTCATATTAACTCCTAATTCTATTATGTAGCTCCCTAACCACTCTCCCATCCCTATTCTACAAAAAAATATATAAAAATCCCCAAAAAATACTAAATATTCATTCCCATGGCAATTATAGCCTATTAACCAAAGTCGGGAAATATTAGGTTCGTTTGGGATCTAGTATTAGCCTATCCACGTCCACCTACCCTTAGAATTTATTTAACATCCCGTTAGATAAATAGATATGTTCAGCCCCCACCCCGCACTCACTATTGGAATTTTATTAACATTCGGTTCATAAAAACAGCCAAATCCTAAGTGCATTTAAGCTCAAAACATAAGGTTTTAACCCACCCGCAACTGTAAAAATTTCCGACTATCGGGCGCATTGTTCTGCCAAAACCCAAGCATTTTTCCTTCTCGTCCGCCGTTGAATCAGCTCTCCCAGATCCGACGGCCCTCATACATATCAGGCGCCCCTTCATGGTGAGACAATAGTACCTGATGGTCGACGGTTTCACCGTCGTACACCGGGACAGCTATCGGCCGCCTATTGCATCAGGCAACACCTAACGCATACCGCCCCCGTACCAAAGCGGTCCAATGCAAACCACTTACTGCCTTCCCCTGTTGCTTACATCACTGTATGACGTTGCCGTCGCATTACCGCCACATTGCCGCCACGTCGCTTGCCACTGTACTACACCTACACCATGTCACCCACTGACGTCATCACTCTGCTATTGTGTCATGCTGACATAATCATTCACGGCAGGCACCACGTCATCTCCATACCCGCTACCCGAAGAAAAAATACGTCATGATGATGTCATCCAAGGAAAGCACCAAAAAGCACCAAATTTCCGAAATTCAGTTAAAAGTCGGGAAAACGACTATTTTGGTTTATTTTTGTGTTCACTGTGTAAAACAACGTGCATACATTTTTCACTATTTTGCACTCCCAGAGCTTCTGCAAGACTCTCAACCTGCAAACCAGTGCAACAACAACACTCTGCATCTCAAACTCTACCTGCCCAAGTGCCCTTAGTGCCCTGTAAAGAGGTATTTATCCACATTTCACCTGGAAGCCCTGTTTTTCTCTTCTCTGTTCAAAATTGCCGAAAGTACCTGCATTTTTCTCCATTAAGCATTCCCACTGATCTTCCCTTGTTTGACATCTCTTATTTGGGCTGCTAATTCACAGCAATCTTGCAAATTTCAAACTAATCCCCTCTGCAAAAGAACTATTCCAATACTGCGTCCGTCTATATTCACTCACAAATTGCAGGAATCACTCAAATTTGGAGTTAATTCAGCTGAGCTCCCTGTTCCGATCAGGTGCAACCTATTTTCCTAAAGGGAAACCCTTAGTTTCCCTCTCCCTTTGCAGACTTGTGCCCCTTTCGGCGAAATCTAGCTCCACTTCCCTCAGCGCTCAGTCCACAGAGCCTACAATTCAATAATTTTGTGTAAAGAACCCAGTCAAAGGGCTGTAAATCCGTCATTCATCATAAGCTGAATACACAGAAATCGGTTTGGGAAAGAAAGTCAGTCTCAGACTGTTGATAATACCCTCTGAGCGTAGATTCCATTTCCTATTGTTGTTTGATACCTACACAGCCATCCACACCAGCACTATCAGATATGGAGACTCTAGTAGCCTTGAACATTGCTCCCTTAAATGCTCCGCATATGGACTTAGAGTAGCTACCATTAGCAGACAGAGACTTTCAGATCAGAGATATGTCGGGCATTACTACTCACCTCAAAGTTGCGGGACAATTCAAGCACAACCACAGGAATAACACTGATACTTTGGGGATTTGGAGATCCAGCATGCCACGCTATTACTTGCCACAAGTCAATGTGCTACCTGATTTCATTCACCTATGCCATGCACACTATGAACCCACTCTGAGGGCAATTCTCAGGCCAGATGGGTTTGTGCTCTTCCATACCACTCCTCATGCTATAAATGAGATGTTGAACTTTGAGCCTCCTCAGACTCTGGTCCCCCTCACAATGAAACTCTTGGTGGATCAGGGTGCAAGGCTCTCCAATACAGAAATATCAAGAGTTGGCCAGCTATTTATGAAGCCAGAGTGCCAATATGATTATCCTCCTCCCTATCATCAGGTTTCATTTAATGAAACAGGCCAGCTCATGGTTGACATGATTTCATACATCCTAGGATGAAAAATAGGAGAATTTGTGGATGAGACTGTATTCTTTCTCCTAACCATATTCACCCCAGGGCAGCCCCCTACTATCATGTATGACTATGCCGCATTCATAGCTAACAAAATACATGAACAATTCATGATGATGGAGAGAGAAAAATTGTTCAAATACACTTCTTATATATACCACTTGTTGCTCTACTCTCACCCAAATAGTTTCAAAGTTCCGCTCAGAAGATTAGTCCCAAAGGGAGAGAGGAGATCGGTTTTTTATTAGACCTCAGTTTTCCATGAAGTCCACCATTCTCCATACACATATTGTGAGTTTATTGACCTATTCATTTACCCTGCTACTTGCCTATTGATGTTGACTCCTCCTACCAGGCTTACTGTTGAAATGCAGAGGATCCTGCATCTTTCTAAAGGCTACAGTATTGGTGATTGGTATTTCTACCAAAAACACACAGTAATCAAAATTTATGGGTGCGAGTTGTCTCCCTACAAGCTGCCTAGATATGTCCCTATGAGACTTTTTGCATTGGAATATTTCAGGAAATTCAGTCATGCAGACTTAACCCATTTCCACGGAAAAAACAAGAAGGCACAGCTGAAAATCAAACACCAATTGGGTCCCTTTGTTTTCAACAAAAGGGAAGAAGCATGGAAAGATGCAGACAACATGCTAGGACAAGAACTCAAGCTGAAACAGAGCTTCTACTAGGCACCATATGACCCTGAACACTTCATAAGCCTTAGAAGAATCAAACATAGGCTTTCAGGGTATGTGCACCAGCTACTCCCCCACGTTGAACAATATGCCAATTAACCAGAATGGGTAGAAGGCACCTTAGATGATGAAGAGCTCACTGAAGAGGAAAAATTAGAGAGAGACATGAAAGAAATTGAGAAAGGAATTGACCTGGATTATGTTGCACAGGTCACCTTCGCATAACCTCAACCAGTGGGAGCAAGCACATCAACTGCTACTTCAAGGTAGCCTACTAAAGAGGCCATATCATCAGCAGACAAGGGCAAAGAAATTGAACATTCCGAACAGTAAAGCACAATGGAGGAGCAGCCATCCTCAAATGCAGAAAAGGGTCAAGAGCAAAGCCCTTTAACACAAACAGGAGCACCTGAAATCCCTGTGCTGCAAACTCCTCACAATGAGGAGAGAGCTAAGAAGAGGGATAGAATAGATGAGACACCCACAAGGACACTTACGGACCAACAAGGAGAAAAAAGGCAGAGACTAAACCCCTATGCCAAGAAGGAGATCACAGAAGCGACCATGAGAAACATCATGGGTGAGAGGACTTCTGAGCAGCAGATCCCTCCTATTTTGGAAACATCAGCCAGCTCCTTTCAGCAGGAGCAAGAGAGACAACCAGGTGGGGAGGTTTCATCCTCCAAACAACAAACCCAAAGAATTTCGAACATAAAGAAGGCATTCACATAGATTAAAGCTAGGAACGAGCCAATAAGGTTCCGACTTTACAACCAATTAATGAGAATGGCACCAACAAATCAGCAGAGGCTAATGGCAGCCTATGATATAGAAGAAGGGAAGATGACACTTAGTCACTTCAGGCCTACTACACAGCATCCACAATTAGCTACAGATTACATTAGAACTAATCTGGAGGTACTAGCAAAAGATATACATCCTCTTGACCAGATTGAATTGCATAAGCAGACTCGACAAATGGTGTATTCTACATTGGCATACAAGGCTCTTTTGGCCCATAGATTGCAGAACTCACTATACAACACCTCTGCCCAGCAACAAGAAGCAGAAGATGTGGTAAGCCTACTTATGAGGATGAATGAAAGAATAATGGAAATGGAGAAAGCATTGGAGGAAGCTCAACGAGGGAAACAGCCAAAGTTGACCCATCAACCATCATAAAATTCTCCAACAGTACCAGCTCCGACAATCACTGCTCCCTCAACAGCAATCACTTCAACAGCACCTCCCCCAACTCCAACAGCAGCAGCAGGTGCATCAACTTCAGCAGATCCAATAGCAGCAGCAGTGCAAGAGGCCAGCTTGAGCATGGAGACCATGATGAACGAGATTAAGGCTCTTGAATTGCAAATGACAGAGATGAAGGAAACAAAAGAAAAGCTAGCCAAGATTGAGGCTAGTTATGATAAATCAAAAATGACAGTTGCTAAGAAAACCAGGGAAATAAAGGCCCTGGAAAATAAGATAAAGGCCTTGGAGAAAGATCTCACTCTCCATAGGACCGTGACTGAGATAAAAAAAAAAAATTGTGGAATAAAATTGGCCAATCTCTAGCCCAACAATGGACAGGAATACAGACCATGTTTGACCAAGTAGAACTGATGACTGTGGCTCAACTTGAAACCCATAAAGCCAGGACATTGCTAGCAAATAAGCCTGAACAAGCTACTCGGTTAATTCACTTTTTGAATACTAGTACTGGTGACCAGCTGGCAGTACTAAACATCCAGAACAGGACAGAGGCTATGATAAAAGCCAAGAAAGTGCTGACAATGAGGAATTTTGTCCAAACCATAGAAAGGAAGTGCCAGGAAATGCAGATAGAGGTAAATGCCTTTAGACAGAGACTTGCAAATTTGCAAACCAAAGGTCTACCCAACCTGGTCACCAGTGCTGGAAGGCTATTAAAGCAGGAACAGTATGCAAACAGACTGAGTGCCTTTATACATAATCAAGTAACAGCATCATCCTGCAACACAGAAGAAGCAGTCACTCCCACAGGGCAGACTTTATATGACAAACTGGAGAATTTATTTTACATAGAGCATGAGGTAGCACACCTCTTTCCAGTTTGGCCTAATTATTATACCTGCACCGAAGTTGATGAAACATTATACAAGTTAAGAAAACATCAGTTGCCAACTGAGGATTGGTGGCAAAGTCTGCTTCAGATTTTTAAAATCATTTGAATCTCTTTCTTTTTTTACTTCATAAGGGAATGGTAGCATGTAGCTCAGCTACCATAAGATTCAAATTAACAAAGGGCAAAATTCACGCTCATATTCAAAAGCGCAGAACAGGTGTCACGGGATAGTGCTACAGGACAACATTTCAAGGAGGCGGTCACCCACCGCCAACCAGAGCCGAAGGGTCAACAGCACACCAGACACCTGCCACAATGAGTAAAGAGCTTTAAATGCCTCACTTATTGCTGCGCGATTATTCCATAAATCGTCATTAATTTTTGTCAGAAGTAGATGGATATATTAATGACCAGATATTTCCATGTGGGATATTTTGTAAAACTCCTATATATACTGGTAAAAGAGATGTATTAGGGGTTGGTTGATGAAACGATTCTTGAGAGAATTGCACTGTATATCTGATATTTTCATTAATCAAAGACTTCAAAAAAGATTGGAGCAATGACTGTTTGTTGTGTTTAAATGGTTGAAGAGGGACTATGGAATTATCGTGCAGATACTGTTGGCATTATGATGCATGTGTTGTACTTGATGGCAACCCTCTCATAGAAGATCATCTCACTTGTATACATTCAGAAGATATATCAGATGTGATAGAATGCATGGGTTACCGGACAG
>APFE031466715.1:85378-126237 GCA_000404065.3 Pinus taeda
CTTATGTGTGATGAGCTATTCTATGTTACTGCATCTGTTAACTGATAATATGGTTGATAATGTTCTAATGCACTCATTGAAGATCAATTAACTTAATCATAAGAAGTTGTGGAAGTAGCATATATGAATCTGGTTATGGAAATGAAAAAGTTTTATTAATGTGATAATACTGATTCACCCCCCCCTCTCATTATTATTTCCAACAGCTACATGCAACAATAAGTGTTTTCTCATTATATTTCATTATACATGTTTTCATTGCATCATTGTCTAAATAACAAGAAAAATGAATAGCCTAGAATTTGCTTAATTGCACTCTATGCTCAATTTCTGTTGTTTCTATATGTTTTCCTCTGAATTAGATATAAATGTGAATTCCTTCTGGCTCATATTTCCCCTAATTTACCCATACATGACAGTTATCTAGGAATTCTTGACTGCTCCTAGATAGAGCTCATTCGTCTTCCCTCTGATTAAGTCGAAAGAGAGATCCTTAATTGCCTCTCATTCCTTAAACCTCATTTCATTCTTATTTCGCCTAAATATTGTTTCATGTATAGTTATCTTGATCCATAGTCCCCTTGTGGCCAAGAAAGCACACCAGCAGTCTAACCCCATGACCCCATGCCCAATGGTTTGAAATTCTTATACTTTGTGTGTCACCTCTGCTTGATTAAAATCAACCATCCCACCAAAACTTAAACAAAACATCAAATAAACCCACAAGTAACCTAAAATACCCCTTTAAACAAAGCTAAATCTCAAAGAGAGAGCCCTCTCTGACTGTCGGTAGGCTAGGATCTACAGTCCAAAGATTGGTTTGTGGTTACCTCGGCCGTATTCCTTTGGGAGTTAAAAGGAACAACCTGAGTGATAACACAACCCACTTGGTTACCCTTTCTTCTAATATGTTCTCCAGTTATTGTTTTTGTACACAAGTCTCGTCCACTAATCTATTTTTGAAAAACATCACTTCTACAAATGGTTTTGTAGACCACCAGAGTAGGTATGGGTTATCTGGGAAGACACCAAACATTATGGCCATTTTTCTAAACTATGTGATGTGCTCCTCTACACTCTACCCTTGCTTCCATATGAAGTAAAGCCACCAAAACCATTGGTCCTCTACATACTCGATAGGGTAAAAATGTGATTTTATGAGGGTTTTAAAGTCCTCCCACTTGGTCACTAGAGGATCTCCCTCTAAAATCAAGGTTTTTGTATAGTTTTCCCACCATGTTAGGGCATGGCCTTGAATCTTAGATTCTTCCTCCATATGATGAACATTAAAAAAACTTATATTTAATGCAACCAATGGTTTAGCTTTAGAGTGTTAATATCACCTTGATACGGCTTGATATCAAATGTCACTTCCATTTTCAATAAGGATTTTTAATGGTTCATGGCACTCGAACTAGCTTTATCCTTTTTAGGTTCTTTATTCAGCTACTTATTTTTTTCTTTCTTGTCTTCTAATCTCACCTCTGATGGAATCTCTACATTAGAACTCCTATCTTCTCTGAATAGCAAATCTTATTAGACAAGGCCACCATGAGGAGATTCACATTATTATTTATATATTCAACTTGTGCTTCTAGCCATGAAAACCTAACCTCTATGGGATCAGGAGGCTTATCAACAAATTCACTAACCATACCTAGCATTTTATGACTTTTTCCTTAGCTAACCTAGGTCCCTAAAAATATCCACAATATACCCAAAGAAACTTTTTCTAATATAAATATGATCCATAAATTTTCATGGATATTCCATTGGATAGTTCACTATGATGTATCTAATAGAATATATTAGAAAATCCAAAATCCACACTATGAGGGCTTATTTCTCCTTAGATTTATAGATTCATTGATTATTGAGTTATGCTTATGCACTCATTAGATAAAATATGTACAAAATATTGAAAAGTGAAATAAAACTCACAAACCGCAAATGACACAAGATATACCCAGGAAACCCTATTGGGAGAAAGCCCATCTAGAAGGTGAGGCCGCTCTACTCTCTTTAGCTAAACAGAAAATGCAAGTAAAAAGAAGTGAGGGTTGTGTCCTGTGGGCTACTACAATTCACAAATCCTCCATGTTTTCTCTCTCCCTATCCTTATCAACTACTAAGTTTGCCTATGGAATAAATCCACAAAAAAATAATGGAAACCCTTTTCTTACTAGTGACCTAGTTATAACACAACCCAATAGCCTACTAGCGGTTACATTTGACTCCTCTAACTCTTAACTAGAGTTACAATATGGAATATTTTATAGTCTTATTCATCATGATAATGTGGCTATCCCCTTTTCCATGAGAAATGAAGGATAATGCGGCATCCTCTCGAATTATGGTGGTAAAAAAACGAAGGTAAACTTCTGAATGGCATAACTTTTCATATGGACTTCGATTGAGGTAATTCTTGCACTATTGGAAAGGTATTTATGTGTGGAATAGAAAAACAATTACTTTTATAATTAAGTCACAAAGTAATACACCAGAAAAAATATTATATGCCTTAAACTACTCTAAGAAGGTTTCATTCCCCAACTTGCCAAAGTGGGTCCCACCAATAAAATGGTCCTATGAGATGATTCCTTCAATTTTTCCACTTTGAAACCATTGAGATCGATTCCAAACAATATAATTATCCAATCCATATCAATATCATAGCCATTTATATGCACTAAAAATTTGATTGATATGAATCCCAATCTATGAATTTTAAATTTGGAACAAAATCATATGTATTCATAACACAAGATAAAATATGTAATTCAAACCAATAATAATTTGTATGAATATGTATTTTCTCCATATGTCTATCATAGAAAAGACTAAAATAGAAATTTTCTTGTACATACCTAATTGATATGATGCACTCATGATCCTAGCTAATATGTAACATAAATCTCTCATAATACATTCATTCAAGTCACCTCTTCTTTGCAATTACTCACTTTCTATGATCAAGCATCCTCTTTTTCGCTAACAGTCCCTTGGGAAATCCATCATTTGCCAAGGAACTTTTTTACAAGAAGAGTGCAAACTTATAGAGCCTTACTACAAGTGTAACTCCCACTAGATTTCTCTAACATAACATAAATCATGGAAATCAAATCATATGATGGGAGTTACACTTGATTCTCTATAATATAATAATAGGATTACACTAACCATGGATCTATAATAAACTCTAGCTACTCTAGAACATGGTGCATCAACACTAACATAATATTTACCAAATCCTTAGCATATGTTAGCTTGGAGTCTCCAAGTCCATTCCAAAAATACTCTAAAGGACTTCCATTAGATATAGAGTTTCCATTTTCTCCAAGTTGATCTACAAAGTTAGGTTTCATATAGTCATTGGTTATGGCATGCATAACATTAAATTTGAACTTAAAATGTGGCTATGTTATGAAGGTCATTATAAGTTCAAAATAAAATACCTAATATAGCCGTTTTTTCAATATAGCCATTTTTTAGTCAAACCTAGCCATTGGATGATCTGCTCTCCCTATTTAATATGCAGCCATGATCTAGTTCTTCAACTTGTCCTGACAATGAACCACACTTGTTGGTTCGAAAGGAGTCGACAAATGTACTATCATGTGATTTAAGCCGAAGAATTCTCATAATCTTGACATGGATCACAGAATCCTCAATTCAACTATCAAATATGCTCTTTAATAGCTCCACGTAATTATAAATGAGATCAACAACTTCTACAGTAAACTCCCAATCTAGACAAATCCACATTTGAAATGTTTTCCATTTTTATTTTTGAATGTATAAGAGTGTTACCATACACCTTGTTAGTAATATATTTAGGTTCAAGTTTTCCATTGCAATAAAGAATATCTAATATTGAATCATATGCGAGGTATTCACATTGAATTTTTGTTGCTATCATTTCTATATCAAGATCCCATAACCTTATTGTATTATCTCCAAAACGTGTCACAAAATACCCTATGCTAGTGCCATCTCCTATAGAATATCATCGGCTCCTAGTTTTTAGATTTTGATTTAGTAGAAGGCTAGAAATATCCCATATATAGGCATTGTGGGAAAAGTGTGCATAACCCTTGGTAATTTTTGATAAATTATACACAACATATATATAAATATTGTTATCACCATATATAACAACGAGTTTTGGGAAGCTAAGAAGCTACCAGCAAAATGTGATTTTGAAACAATGAGCCCATACATCCACTAGTGTTGTAACCTTGGATTTGATACCAATATCTCATGTACCCACTTATTAAAAATATTACAATAGGAATAAATATTTTATTTATATTGTCTTTATACCCAAACCATCATTTACATTCTTACAGACCAACCATGTATCCATCTGGTGGCCATGAAAATATTTTTAACAAACTTGTATTTTGTCAAAATATAACTAGTGATAAGAAGAACATATTATTTATTAGCCTCAATATCTAATAATATATAATATACCAATCAATAAAGATAAAGATATAATCATCAAGTTATATTTGATAATAATAAAAAATGTTGTTTTAGAGAAAATATGGTTTCTCTAAGGATTCTATCTAGGCTCATGAGCAATCAACCTAATCATTCGTGGTTGATACCATGGCTTCCACTTAATCTCGTGATCATTGTTATAGAGGTTGATACATCAACTGTTGGTTTGGAATTAATGATTGTCGAGACATTAATTGTTGAGACATGGTATGCTGAGTAGATATCACATCAAGAATAAAATTGTTATGGTAAAGCTAAGCATGCATGAGTAGAAAGTTTATCCCTCCATAACACATATATTTTACATGAGGAATCCTAGGTCAATGTTCCCAATTTTACTCATCCTTGTCTTTATCTCTAGGAATAATATCAAAATGATAAAGTTAATTTTGTTATTTGCTAAAGTTGATTCTAGAATATATTATTCTTATACTATTAGGACCATTTACACTAGTTTTTTTGTGGCTACTTCATTATAAAATTTTGCCTAGTGCCTAGACTGTTGATTACAACATAATAAATTAATGTCCAATAGAGTTAACACATTACCATATATTGTTTTTCAAAAACAATTTGCAATCACAAATTATTGCATGCTTACAAGACACATTTCTTATACTAAACATAATGAGAAACTTCTAAATAAATATGGTGTATTTATCTCTATAGAAAATTCAACACCAAACAAATTATTTAGATAGACCTATTTTCCACGCAATCATATATTGTCCTTCATGGTCACCACCCTATGGATAGGCTACAATGACACTAGGGTGAAGAAGAGAAATTTATAATTATAGTCTCTCCATCTCAAGTGAAAGAAGAAACCTAACCAGGTATCCTACTACTAAGTTCTTGTAAGTAGTACAACTTCTTAGTATCGAGAATAACTATCCCCTAAAAACATAGACAGATATTCCTTCTCTACTCAACAGTAAACCAAAAACGTGTTCCTCCCTTTATTTCTTAGTCAATTAGAAACCATATTTATCTCTAGAAAATTGTATGTGAAATATCATTTGAATTGTTTGGATGGCTTAATTATGTTTTGCAGTACCTTAAGGATGTGCTGACACTATGCATATATAATTATACACAACATGATAACCTACCAGTGGTTAGGTTTGAATCCTTCCACTCTTAGTTATAGTTACAATATTGACTCTCATAAAGTATTCTTTGTCATAATCATGTGGCTAAAACCTTATCCATGAATAATGGTGGTTCATGTGGCATCCTCTCGAATCATGATGGTCAAAACAGTGAGGTCAACTTCCTCATGTCATAAATTTTGCATGCATAATAATATTGAAGAAATTCTTGCACAGTTGAAAAGGTATATGTGTGTATTGGTTAATTAGCAAAGTAATCTATTGGATATCTTGATCCTAGACAGAAGGCTAGCACCTTGACTCTAGTAAATGGTACTCTTGATACTTGTCATCATAGATTTCATATAGAAGGATAGCTCATTGATTACTACACATGAGTCTGGAAAGAGAGATTGACACTCCTATTGTTTTGATAAAGCTTTATTGAATGACCTAATTTGATCTCATTGGTCATGAAAATCATGGTAACATCAATGTGAGAGGTATAAGTTTAAGATTGATAAGTATATCTATTACTAAATATGGTCATGTCTTGATGGCATATAGTTAAAATGAATGTCCTAACTTGATGAAGTGACTTGATAGAAAACGTTATTGTGGTTCTAAAATCTGAGATATGATGTTGCATCTATTTTCTACCTTAAGTCTAACCTTTGATGAAATATTGATGTCATGATTCTAATCACCATCACAAATATATACATATGATCTAACATATTTTTTGTTGCTTAACTCTAGTAGAGACAGATCCCTAGTCAGAGGAAGAATATCTTCTCAAGCCTCATACTCATATTATTATTTGCATTATGTGTTGTTGAAGTATGATTTATGTGCGTATGAAAGTATTGATATGCAGCAAAGTCTTAGATCTCAAGTTCGTATAGAAATTAGGGTTTATGCTCCTGACGCAATCACAGATCTGGGAGATCTCGTCCCTAGACACACACATGCTAAAGCCTAGACATCATCCAGGCAACTAAAGATGCTCCCATGCTAACCCGAAGGGAGCGTAGAGAGGTTTGACTACAATTGACCATCATCTGAAGCTTTCTAAAGCTGTCTGAATTCTGAATCAAGATATTTCTATCATATTCTGCCTTTGTAATCTAATTCTTGAACTTGTTGGGTTAAATTGTTGATCACATTAAAATGAATTATTTTCCACAGCATGGTCACCTATAAGATGTCAGTGCCACAGATGTATTATAGATAACATCAGGATCTGCTAGCAGGAAAATCTGGTACGTCTGACATAACATGAACATGCATACTGAACTTATGTTTGCAAGTAATCGGGACATACATTTAGATATGTCACCATGTTTGTGCTACAAGAGATTGGCATGATTTGGTTGATTGATATAGATGAACAATGTTTTGTCATGATGTTTGACAATAACTTTGAACTGATGATTGAGATATGTTTTGACTATAGATCTCTCTACGGAAGTGAATTTGGACTTGACCCGATGTTTAATGATATGATTTGAACTTATCTAGGTATTCGGAAATAGGCCTCCTTATTCCTAGCACAATGGTTCAAATTAATAATGAAATTGAAACCTATATGACTCATCCTTCGTGTATGAAATTGCACCTAGCACCAAAAATGACTTATGTTATGATTATGAGAATGACCTTTTGAATTTTGGATTGATAATGCATGGTTGATGACATCTTGTTGGCATAATAATTAAATAAAGTGAATAATTGATATGAGCTCTCCCTGTCACTTGCTTGAAAGAATTGATACTGTGATATTAATAACTTTGATAATAGTTTTGATATGACCTTTGAGCTTTGATAAACAGACTTTGGTGATGTGATGGTAGAACATTGATTTATGTAAAGTTGATTATGTTGTCTTATGGAAGCATTATATTTAGAGAATTGCGTGAAGCAAGATCTCTAATCCAGATATGTCTATATTTGGCAGTTATCTGATGAAGTCAGGATGATGAGTTCCAAGGTATGGCTTTGATATTGAAGATGGTTTTGGTTTTATATATTGATGTTGTACTATTGACGGATGATGAGCCTCTGATGATCTAAATCGGAGGGAGATAGCTTCTGAAGCTTGAAATGATACATCATGGCATGATGAATCGACTTATGGAATTTGGAAAATAAATTATATATTGCAAAGTTATTGGAAAATGTTTTTGAAAATACTTGGATACTCCGATTTGAAGTTCAAGATGTTGTTGAACTTAACATGGCATCCACAGTTGTTTGAAGCATTGATTTTCCATTTTGAACATCCATCTGTATATATATGATGTGCATAAAACATGAATAAATTCATGGTTGAGCTACTTCATTCACATAGAGTTGCCACCAAGCATGCTTTGAAATATCTGCATGAGGTTTTCTATTTTTGAGAATGAGATATTTCTCTTATGATATGTGTCTGCATAGATGTATTGTTGATATTTGAGATTATTGTTGATAAGCACATTTGGATGTATGATATCTTGGATGAGAGGTCCATAGCATGACCAACGTTGAATACAATGTTGCTAGCATGGCTAGTTGTGAGGAAGAATGAAGAAGAACCTTAGAGAGTTGTCTGAACATGATTTGGATATGACATGAATACATTGTGATGACATAGAGTGAGATATGATTGGCAAGAAGTCCCATATTTATAGTTGGGACCGAGATACTCTCATACATTGACAAAGTGGAGCTATTTTAAACAAGCTCAAGAGTGTGGTTGACACCTTCTTGAGAGGGAGGATGATTATGGTATCCTTGTATGATTTATATGATTATATACGATCTAAAACGATATTTTATTTGATGTTTTGTATGAGCAAGAAACAACTTCTATTAAGACAAGCTAATACCATATTTGAGTATGATGAGGGTAGCGTTGATCAAGGACACTAAGCCAACTCTTCCTCCTTGTTTGACCTCCCAAGGTGAGGAATTGAGATGGAGGGCTCCTGGGGTTGAGGAAACTTTGGACAATAGGGCGTTACCCCTATTTTTTACCCATATGGTTGAGGATGATGCTCCCCTATCTTTATTGGGTCAGAGAATGTTGCTCCCCTGTCTAGTCTTTGTAGAGTATACCCCAGTTGGCATCATACCCACAAGAAGGATTTGTTTGGAATACCGCTCCTTGTTTGGCCAACTAGTTGAGAGTGTACTTGGGGGTGTACAACTCAAGGAAATTATGATGTAGGTGTTCTACCACATGACTACTAAGAGTCAATGTTGGGAAGATTGGTAGGCAATAGGATTGGGTTGAGAATTACTCCCCTTTTGAGATTCTGGGTCGAGAGTAAGCTCCCCGATGAGATCCAAGGGTTGATATATGCTCCCCTGTGTGTTTGGATAGCTATGGGGTTGTAGATGTATAGCTCCCCCATAAGATTCTAGGTCAAGATGTGTTCCCCGATGTGCTTCTAGGTTGAGATGTGCTCCCTGATGATATTCTCTCTGATGATGATCGATGATGATATTCTAGGTAGTAGCCCATTGGCAAAGATCCAAGTAGCAAGATGATGGATTAAGGGTAGTAGCTTGAGCTCCCCTCGGTAACAAATTCTTCTTCTTCTAGATCTGAGAATGTTCAGCATACAAGCAAGAACGATTAAGAGATAAGTAGGAATAAGAAAAGGATAGTTCAAGATGTACAAGGATGATCTATGATGATGAGACACTTGAGATGGAAATGGCTCGATGACTACATGATAGAGATGATCTGTGATGATACGTGACAACACTTGAAGATTCTGGAATGACATATTGATCGATTGACAGATATTGGTAAGTGGAATTATCTCTAGTTGAGAGGGAGTGTTTTTTTCAACTGCAATCAAAGTCCACCTTAGAAAACTCAAATGCCCGAGATGATGATTGTTTTAGATTCCTATTTTTAAGACGAACAAAATTGACCTAAAGACCACCAAATTTGATCAAGCAGAAGTTTTGTTTTGAATTATTTTATTCATACATGTATTATGGAATGGATCAGCCCTAACCACATGGGTAACTGCTTCGGTCAGCCTTAACCCCAAGTGGACCCTCATGAAAGCCTATAAATAGAAGAGACATCTACCTTATTTGTACACATTGATCAAGTCATATTCTCTTCTCTTTTTGTCTTGGTTTGCATAGGTTTGATGGAAGGAGTTCGCACAAGGGTCCAAAATCATAGGTGTAAGGTTCGCTTCGACATAGATTTTTCTGATCCCCGAATGATTGCACAGAACTGGGCATTTTAGTCGCTAGAAATTAGCACATAGGCTTATGGGAGTATACAGGGAGCCTTGGATTTTGGCACAATGAGTTACAGGAGCATCCAGTGCTTGAGGGTCAAATCAGGTTGTATTAGTCCCCGGATGCTCGCACAGAGTGGTCCTGAGAGCGTCCGGGATGCCATAGACGCTCACATAGCAGCCTTATGAGAGTGTCTAGGGCTTGAAAAATGTATGGGTATGTTTGACCCCAAACACCCTCATCCAGTTCACCTGAGAGCATCCAGATCTATTCCTGATGCAGTCATCCAGTTATGCAGAGAGCACCCAGATTTGTTATAGATACTTTCACAACTCCTCCTTGCGTCCGAGACTCATGGATGAGATTTTTTGTATTTAGAATATTTCGCTCAGTGACAGCAGTATCCAGTAGTTTCCTACGGTCAGTAACAACACAATTTAGTCCTCATAATCAAGGTTTTGTTTTTCAAGCATTTTTAGATCTATTTCATGGATATCATAATTTTTTTGTTGCATAGATAAATTTATGGATCGGTTTACTCTCTTTTTTGTTGAATCATTTGATGACAATCTAAGAAGAGGAATATTCGTAAGGGTTTTCCCCATATTGGGTTTTTCCTTGGTCTCAGACCAATACTAGTGTCTCCATGTGTGTGCATGCTTTTGTTCTATTATTCCTTTATGTTATGCTACATTGATGATGATGATGATGTTATAATTTCATATACTGATCGATAATGGTGTAGATATGAATAATGAAATGATGATATGGGGTGAACTTAATGTATTAATGAATAAATATAATTATAAAAGCAGAGAGAAATGTATCCCTATGAAAAATTAACAAGGTATCAGAGTCGGGCTGAAGAAAATCCGTGGAGATCACCTCGATGATGAAATCTTTGATTGCAGCAAGAAGAGGATGGTGGAGACCTAAAATAATTCTAGGTCTTGAATAAAACCCTTGGCAACTTGAATATTAGGGTTTGATGGATTCTAGGAGGTTGGGGTTGGAGAGAAAAACCTCGGTTTATGGAAACTATATGAGATATGGAACCTACCTAGTCAATGTGAAGATGCTCAAGCACTTGTGGGAGATTTGATGAAGCTCTAGATGGGATAATCACTAAAGACCTGGTTGGATACTTTAAGGTAGCACTAGTATATGGACCATGGACATTGATGGCTCTTTAAGATTGGTTCAAGAAGGAGAGGATCACCTCTGATTGAAGATAAGTATTTATTGACTTATGATGCTTCTTACTTGTTAGACTTGTAGATCTGATGATTACGTTTATTGTTTATACTTCCTACATATGTATTTGAGTATATGGATGTTTCTAACCTCCTTGAGGAGATGAGAGGAGTAGATCCTTCTTGAGGATACTTTTGAGATACATATCTGGAAATAGATAAAGAGGTACTTGATGAAAAGATGATAAAGTGCTTCAAGAAACCTATATCTAATGCGAAGGTGCACAGGTATTTGAATACCACAAGGTATGCATGGTACGTTGTGTTTAATCTATTGGCTCGGTAAGCCCTAAGGGATGATGAGAATGTCTCTTTCTTTAATGGCTCATACATGCATATGAAAGTGACTTGGATCTATGTTTCCTATGATGAAATAATGCACCTAGTGTTGAACATTTTTACCTTATTGAATTCTATGTGGCTATCTCATGTTGATACATTGGTACACTTGATGTTTGGCTAACATCTATGATATATCTATTGGATATATTGATCCTAGAAAGAAGGCTAGCTCCTTGACTCTGGTAAATGATACTCTTGATACTTGTCATGATAGATTTCATATAGAATGATAGCTCATTGACTCCTATAAATGAGTCTTCTAGTAATGCTTGCAATAAGCATAATGAAAGCATATAGAAAGATAAATTGACACTCTTGTTGTTTTGATAAAGCTTTATTGAATGACCTAATTTGATGTATTGGTCATGGAAAACATGGTAAACTTGATGTGAGAGGTATAAGTGTGAGATTGATAAGTAGATCTCTTACTAACTATGGTCATGTCTTGATGGCATATCATTAAACTAAATGTCTTAACTTAATGAAGTAACTTTATAGAAAGTGTTATTGTGGTCCTAAAATCCAAGTAATGGTGTTACATATATCTGTTGCCTTTAGTATAACCTTTGATGAAATATTGATGTCATGATGATGATAGCCATGATAGATATATGTTTATGATCTAACATATATGTTGGTGCTTGACTCTAGTAGAGACAGATCCCCAATCAGGGGAAGAATCTCTTCTCAAGACTCATACTCATATTACTATTTGCATTTTGTGTTTCTGAAGTATGATTTATGTGCATCTGACAAAATTTATCTTCAGTAGAGTCTCGGATCTGAAGTTCGTATAGAAAGTAGGGTTTATGCTTTAGATGCAGTCACAGATCTTGGAGATCTCATCCCTAGATGCACACATGCTAATGCTTAGACAACATCCAAGCAGCTAAAGATGATCCCATGCTAACATGAAGGGAGCGTCTAGAGGTTTGACTATACTTGACCATCATCTGAAGCTTTCTGAAGCTGTGTGAATTCCAAATCAAGATATTTCTGACATATTCTGCCTCTATAATCTTATTCCTAAAGTTTTTGGGTTAAATTTCTAATCACATTAAAATGAAGTATTGCGCATCAAATGGTCACCTAGAAGATGTCAATACCACAAATGTATTGTAGAGAACAACAAGATTTGCTAGCAGGTAAAGTTGGTATGTCTACCATAACATGAACATGCAAACTGAACTTATGTTTGCAGGTAACTGAGACATACACATAGATATGTCACTATGTTTGTGCTACAAGAGGTTGGCATGATTTGGCTTATTGATATAGATGAATGTGTTCTGTCATGGTGCTTCACAATAACTTCGAATTGATGATTAAGATATGTTTTGACTATAGATCTCTCTATGTAAGTGAATTTGGACTTGACTCGGTGTCTAATGATCTGATTTGATGATTGTTGATTTTCCATGATGTCTATGCTATGTGGGCACAATGTTTTATGTCGGTATTCAAAAATTGTCCTCCTTGTTCCTAGAAAAATGGTTGAAATTTAGCATGAAATTGAAACTTGTGTAACTCATCCTTGGTGTATGCAATTACACCTAGTGACAAAAATGAGTTATGATATGATTATGAGAATGACTTGTTGAAGTTTGGATTGATAATGCATGGTTGATGACATCTTGTTGGCATAATAATTAAAGAAAGTCAAGACTTGATATGAGCTCTCCCTGTCACTTCGTTGAAATAATTGACATTGTGATATTGATGACTTTGATAATAGTTTTGATCTAACTTCGACTAAGCTTTGATATGCTAACTTTGTTGATGTGATGGTACAACATTGATTTATGTAAGGCTTATTATATTGGCCTAGCAAAGCATTATGTTTATATCATTGCATGAAGCAAGCTCTCTAATCTAGACATGTCTATATTTGGCAGTTATCAGATGAATTCAAGATGATGAGTTCCAAGGTATGGCTTTGATATTAATAATGGCTTTGGTTTTATATACTAATGGTCTACTCTTGACGGATGATGAGCCTCTGTTGATCTAAATCAGAGGGAGATAGATTTTGAAGATCGAAATGATATATCTTGGCATGATGAATCAATTTCTGGAATTTGGAAAGGAAATTCTATATTGCAAAGATATTGTAAATACTTGGATACCCTGATTTGAAGTTCAAGATGTTGTTGAACTTGACATGGCATCCAGAATTTATTTGAAGAATTGATGTTCCGTTTTGAACATCCATCTGTATATACATTATTTGCATAGAACTTGCATAAATTCATGATTGAGCTGCTTAATTCACATAGAGTTTCCATTGAGCATGATTTGAAATATCTGCATGAGGTGTTCTATTTTTTAGAATGAGATATTTCTCCTATGATATGTGTCTACATGGATGTATTGTTGATATTTGAGATTATTCCTGATAAGCACATTTGGAGATCTTCCATGATACCTTGGATGAGAGGTCCATAGCATGACCAGGGTTGAATACGATGTTTCTAACATGCATAGTTATGAGGAAATATGAAGGATATCCTTAGAGAGTTTTCTGAGCATAATCTCAATATGACATGAATACATTGTGATGACATAGAGTGAGATTTGATTGGCAGGAAGTCCCATATATATAGTTGGGACCAAGATAATCTCATACATTGAGACAGTGCATTTGTTCGAGCGAAGCTCAAGCTCTTGTTGGCACCTCCTTGAGAGGGAGGATGATTATGGTATAATTTTGCTCTATATGATTATATATGAACAAACATGATATTTGATTTGATGTTCTGTATGAATAGGAAACAAATTCTATTGAGACAAGATGATACCAAATTTGAGTATGATGAGAGCAGCACTGATCGAGGACACTGAGCCAACTCTACCTCCATGTTTGAACTCATGGGGTGAAGAATTGAGATGGAGGGCTCTTGGGGTTTATGGAACTCTAAACAATAGGGTGTTACCCCTATCTATTATCTATAGGGTTAAGGATGTTGCTCCCCTATCTTTCTAGGGTCGGATAATTTTTCTCCCTTGTTTGGTCTTTTGCAGAGCATACCCCAGTTGGCATCATACCCATGATAAGGGCTTGTTGGGAATATTTCTCCTTGTTTGGCCAACGCGTTGAGAGTTTACAACTCAAGGCGATTGTGATGAAAATTTTCTGCCACATTACTACTGAGAGTCATGGTTGGGAAGATCGATAGGAAATAGGATTGGGTTGAGATTTACTCCCCTTTTGAGATTTTGGGTTGAGGGTAAGCTCCCTGATGAGATCTTGGGGTTGATATATGATCCCCTATGTGTTTGGATATCCTATTTCTAGATATGGGGTTGTAGATGTATAGCTCCCTCATAATATTCCAGGTCGAGATGTGCTCCCCGATGTGGTTCTGGGTTGAGATGTACTCCTTGATGATATGCTCTCTGATGACGATCGATGTTGATATTCTGGGTAGTGGCTAGTTGGCAAAGATTCCATGTAGCGGATGATGGATAGAGGGTAGTATATTGAGCTCCCCTCTAGTAACAAATTGTTCTTCTTCTAGATCTGAGAATGTTTAACATACGAGCATGAACAATCAAGAGATAAGAAGGAATAAGAAAATGATAGATCAAGATGTACAATGATGATTTGTGATGCTGAGACACTTGAGATGGACATGGAACAATGCATACATGATATAGATGATCCATGATGATACGTGATGACACTTGAAGATTCCAGAATGGCATATTAATTGATGGACGAATATTGGTAGGTGGAAGTCTCCCTACTGGAGAGGGAGTGTTAATTTTTTTGAAACTATTATCAAATTCCACCTTGGGTAGCTCAAATGATCAATATGATGATTGCATTAGATTCCTATTTTCAAGAGGACCAAAATCAACCTGAAGATCACCCAATTTGGTCAAGTAGAAATTGAGTTTTGAATTTTTTTATTCATACATGTATTATGGAATGGGTCAGCCCTAACCACATGGATAACTTCTTAGGTTGACCTTATTCCATAGTGGACCCTCATGAAATCCTATAAATAAAAGAGACCTCAAGCTCATTTGTACACATTGATCAAGCCATATTCTATCTCTTTTGTCTTGGTTCGCACAGGTTTAACGAAAGTAGTTCACACAAGGGTCTATAATCATAGGTTTAAGGTTCGCTCTGAATTAGGGTTTTCTGATCCCCGACACTGGCACAAAACTGGGCATTTTAGTTTGTAGACTCTGGCACACAGGATTATGGGAGCATCCATGGAGCTATGGATGTTAGCACATTGAGTTATGGGGGCGTCCAGGGTTTGAGGGTCAAATAAGGCTATATTAGTCCCTGGACGCTCGCATAGAGTGGTCCTGAGAGCATCCATGATGCCATAGACACTCACATAGTAGCCTTATGAGATCTTCCAAGACTTGAAGCAAGTCTAGGCATGTTTGAACCTAGACGCACTCATCCAGTTCACCTGAGAGCATCCATATTTGTTCCAGACGTAGTCATCCAGTTATGCAGTTAGTAATTAGATCTGCTATAAACACTCGCATAGCTCCTCCTCCTTATGTACAAGACTCATGGAGATATTTTTGTATTCCATATATTTCGCTCAGTGATAACAGTGTTTAGCAGTATCCAACAGTTTCCTAGAGTCAATAAGAACACACTTCAGTCCCTAGAATCAGGTTTTTGTTTTTCAAGCATGATTAGATCTATTTCATGGATATCATGGTTGTTTTGTTGCATAGATAAATTTATGGATGATTGTACTATATTTTTCTGAATCATTTGATGACAATCTAAGAAGAATAATATTTGCAAGGGTTTTCCCCATAATGGGTTTTTCCTTGGTCTCGGACCAATCCATGTGTCTTTATGTGTGTGCATACTTTTCTTCTATTGTTCCTTTACATTCTATTGCATTGATGATGATGATGATGATGTTATTTCTATATAATTTCATATATTGATGGATAATGGTGTATGTCTTAATAATGTAATGATGATATGGGGTCAACTTAATTTATTAATGAAGAACTGTAATTATAAAAGCAAATAACAATGTAGCCCTATGAAAAAATACCAGGCCATGGCTTTGCAATGCAATCTAAGCATCATAATTGAAAAATCAGTACCTTATGATATTCCTAAATTCAATGGAAATCCTGGAGAAGACCCATCCATGCATGTGATGACTTATCATTTGTGGTGTTCTTTGAACTCCCTCAATGATGATTTTGTTCATTGTGTCTTTACCAGTGTACACTCACTGGAATGGAAGTAAAATGGTATACTGAATTACCTCGAGATTTGTTTGATAACTTTAGTGCATTGGCTACTACATTCCTAACACATTTCCAATTACCCATCATATATGAAACTATAAATGAACTTTTAACCGTTTTCAAACAGAATAATTCCACTCACATCTCTGATCATTTTCATGAGTGGCGACGTCATCGTTGTTTGGTTAAAACTTTTTTTCCTAACCAATTGTTAGTTGAATGGTTAATTACGTCTCTATTACCATCTATCACATAAGAAGTAGCCAAAGTCGAAGTCGTAACTAAAGAGGAGGTTATTTCTCATGCCCAATACTTGGATCTCATCTATACACAATATGGCATGCTTTAAGATAAGATAACAACTGCTCTACGACCTACCGATACGATTTCTCAAACTCCTGGTAAAGAACCACATGTTGTCGATGGTATGATTGGTTCTACCAGCTAGTAGTCAATGAGTAAACCATTTAGTTCAACTTTTGTTTTCACTTATCAAAGCCCTCCTTCCACTCCTACGGCTTCTACTTCCGAGATCAATTTCATTCAATCATCCAAAGGAAAATTTCTGCAACTAGGAAGTAAGAAGAAAATAAAAGGTAAGAAGAAGAAAGACAATGCTCCATAGCATAAACAAAAAAATTAGTATCCTAAAGAAAAGTGAAAACCTCATTACCCATGTTTGATTTGTAATGTGGATAATTTCACTCATGATTATCCAAACTTGGCGGAGGTGAATCAATTCCTTAAATGATCTTCTACACCTACTGTGTTGACAGACCCATTTCTGAATCAGGACACTAATATGGTTGCTCGAGACCCCACTTCCTCTCACTCGGTTTTGATGCTTTCCTCTACTAATCCCAAAAATGATGTTATGATGGCCACCCAAAGTAAGGAATATAGTCATGTGAATCCCTCGAATGTCCAGGCTACTAATCAACCTACCATTTTGATAGCATCTCCATCAGATCCTAGTCCAAATGTTGTACCTATTGAATTAACAATTAAGCCTCCCAAAGGTGTTATCTATAAATCAACATTCAATCCTCGCGCAAGAGCTACTAAAGATTATAACATAGCTGAGGATCTAGCTCAGGCTCCATCAACTATGTAAACTTTGAGGTGTTGTGAAATTGCCCCACCCAAAAGAAGGCTTTGCTTTCAGAAATTGGATGTATTGATCCTTCATATGCCAACCTAGTAGTTTTTAACCATAAGAATTAAACACCTTGACTTTCAACTCAATTAGCTTTCATGAACCAGGTTGTTGTTCATGGTAAGAATATGCATCGTTCCATTATGGATGAAGGAACCTAAATTTGTATTATGTCCATGTTTTGCTGGAACACTATTAGTTCTCCCCAATAAGTCAGTTACCAACCACTCTAAAATATTTTGATGGAAGAACTTATAAATCATGTGGGATTTTGAATTCTCTATAGGTAGAATTAGGTGGAAAGGTTGTATAGTGGAAGTCAAATTTATTGATGGGCCTCTATATTATAATCTTATACTAGTTCATATGTGGGTCTATGCCATGGTTGTGATTGTTTTGACATATTTTAGAATGATCACTTTTCCTCATAAAGGTGGTATCGTAGCCATTGATCAGCTCACTTTATTTGCCATTGATTCTTTTGTTTTCAGAAGTTTACCTCTTGTGGGGAAAACCCACACCCATATCAACATGTTGGGGTTGGGCTGCTTAACGATTCTTCTCTCATGGGAACCTTTTCTCTTCCTCTTCCCTCACTTCCCGACAAATCTACTTTGGTTGCTTATGTTAATATGATATCTTCTTGTACTACTCCATATCAATCTAATATTGACAAATTTGGTGATAGTATCCCACTCATCCCCATTGAATTTGATTACAAAGCCATATATTTGGCTTGTGTGTCTTATTTTGATCCTTCCTCTTTAATTAATTGGGTTGATCGTTCTTTAGATTATTGTACATCATTTGATCCTTTCTCTCGTACATTTTCCACTAATGAGAGAATCATGGAGATCATGATGCTGGATGATGCCTCGCAGAAAGACCATCATCATTGTTCTTCCTTTCCAGATTCATTTGAGGACAATCTTAATGAAATTTATCGACCCAATATCATTGAGTTATCTACGAATTCCACATCCATCTACGATGTCAATTCTGAGAAGAACTTTTTTAAAATTAAAGAGACTATCCATCTCGACATTTCAATTAAACCTGACATTGTCGAAAAACTATATATTGGTTCATCTTTATCTCCTGATGAGGTCAAAACTTATAAAGCCCTATTCTAGGAATTTAGAGATGTTTTTGCCTGGTCTTATTGATAAATTCTAAGTATCAATTTGAACATTTTTGTGCACAAAATTAAGACGTATCCTGATGCTAAACTAGTTTGGAAATGCCTTTGCCCCTTTCATCCCAAGACTGTTATTGCTATCAAAGCCGAAGTTAAAAAAATATACGCTTTGGTTTCATCTATATTGTACCTTTAACTGGCTAGGTGTCTAACATTGTTCCTGTCATGAAGAAATAGGGGAGAATCCATGTGTGTGTCGATTATTGGGACATCAATCATGCTTGTCCAAAGGAAAAGTATCCCACCCAGTTCATGGACCAGATTGTTGATGATTGCGCGAATTGTGAAATATTTTCATTTATGGACGAATTCTCCAACTATAATCAAATCAAGATTCTCGTGGTAGACCAACATAAAACCCATTCATTTTTCCCTAGGAAACATTTGTGTAGAGAAAACTCCTTTTAGATTACAAAATGTTGGGGATATGTTTCAGAGGGCAACGAATTATTCCTTCCATGACATCAAACATATTTTTCAACCTTATTTGGATGATTTTCTAACTCATTCATGACATCGAACTTATCACCCAATGCATCATAGGGTCGTATTTTTATAATGTAGACATTATAACATTCAACTAAATCCACACAAATGTGTGTTTTGTGTAAGATCTGGTTGTTTTCTCAGTTTTGTTGTATCAAAACAAGGAATTTGTATTAATATGTTGAAAGTTCAAGTGATCAGTGATCTTCCTGCTCCTTATTCCCTCCTCCAGCTTCAATGACTCCAAGGGAAGGCTAACATTCTTTGGAATTTTGTTCCCAACTACGCCAAACTAACTAAAGGATTCACTTTCTTGTTAAAGAAATGGGTTCCCTTCCATTAGGGTGACGCTGCTCAAAAGGTGTTCGATGCCTTGAAATATGTACTGATTCATGCATTTTTGTTATATCCCCTAGACTAACAATGCAATTATTTATTTTGCCTCACCACTACAGTTACTACCATTTCTATGGTATTAATTTAGGAGGATGATGTAGGAACTAAACATATTGTTTATTACTTGAGTCAGAATCTCAATGATACCAAAATCAAGTATACCCATGTCGAAAAGTTAGCTTTGGCAGTTTTCCAAGCTGTCCATATATTTCACCATTACATATTGCTCCACAAAAATATGGTTGTTTCAGATTGAAAACCCATGACGTACATCTTATCACGATAGTTTTTTGGGGGGAAATACTCTAAATGGATTCTCATCCCACAAGAGTTCAATTTGGAATTCATCAAGTCCAAGTCGATGAAATCCTAATTTTTTGCTGAGCTAATTTGTGACCTTCCCAATTCTGAAACTGAAACATCTAACGATTTTATTCCAGATGATTTGTTTTTTTTTTTATCTCGTCATCTGACCCGTGGTATGGATACATTATCATATATCTCTAGACTAGAATTTCTTGGTTGATACTTCTCGTTTTAACCAATGACGTATCCGATATCAAGCCAAACATTATATTATAATTGGCGACACTCTTTATCATCGCAGTATTGATACAGTTTTTCAAAGGTGGCCTCACCCTTGAGGAGGCAGAGAAAGTCTTAAAGGAGTTCCATTCTGGGGCATGTGGCGGTCATTTGTTTGGATATTCTACTGCACTGAAGATCCTATGTGTTGGTTACTTTTGGCCTGCCATATTTCACGACTACATTCTCACTATCCAAAAGTGTCACACATGCTAGATATATGACTGTAAGATCCATGCTCTGCATGCTCCTTTGCATCATGTTATCGGTCCTTTTCTGAAATAGGGCATTTATTTCATAAAATATAACCCTCACTCGACCGGCGCACATGGCTATATCATCGTAGTGATTGGTTATTTTACCAAATGGGTTGAGGCAATGCCTACATACAATAATACAGGCCAAAACAACTGCTCTATTTTTCTTCAACCATGCTATTAAGTGGTTTGTTGTTTCACAGGTTGTAGTCATTGACCATGGAAAACATTTTCACAATCACATGATGTACGAACTGACTGCCAAGCTAGGACTTTCCCATGAAAGTTCCACTCCCTACTACCCTCAGGAAAATGGGAAAGTTGAGGTAATCAATAAAGTTATCAAAATGATGCTTCAACATATGATAGGGCTCAATAAATCATACTAGCATCTTATTCTTTATGCGGCCTTGTGGGTGCACCGAACCTATGTTAGGACTGTTATTAGGTTCGCACCATTCCAAATATTTTATGGCCTAGATGCAATCCTTACGATTGAATTTGAAATTCCATCCCTCAAACTAGTTTTTGAACAGCTCCCTGCCACTTCCATAGAATAGGAATGACCCTTACATCTGACGCGCTTAGATGAAACCCGATGTGATGTCGTGATGGCCAATGAAGCCTATAAGAAATGTGTCAAGGAGTAATATGACAAGAGTGTCAAGTCTTGTGTCTTCTCAGAAGGAGACCTTGTTTTGTTATACGATCAAGATTCTAATAAATTAGGATTAGGGAAGTTCAAGCCAATGTGGTTGGGTCCATATATTGTCGAATGGGTTCTCGTTAAAGGGGCCTATAAGCTAGTTGATTCAATGGCATAACCTAAGAATGGAAGGTACCTTAAGAAATATTACGCTTGATTTTTTTGTGTAGTGCCTTGGGTAATATTGTATATAGGTGTGATTGAGTGTATTTTCATTATGTCCCATTCATATTTCCTAGGTTTCTATTAATCTTGTTTACATTTTATTTGCAGTTGTTGGCATCCCTTGAATCATACATTGGTTATTTTGATGGTGCTAGTCGTACTAATCAGAACCTCTCTTACGCATCTTGGGCTATATATGCTCCAAATGGTGAGTTAGTGAGTTTACAAGATATTTGTATCGATCACTCTACAAATAACATCGTCAAGTATAGCACAATGGTCAAACTGTTTTCTGATGTTATTTTACAATGGTCACAGCTTGTAGTACTATAGTTTACTAATGCCTATTTGGTTAGAAGTACAACTATGTTTCACATGTTCATGAGGGTTCACCTTCTGTAAAGATATTTTGATTTCATCCAATATCAACATATTTCTAGAAATCTAAATACATTGACAAATGAATTGGTAATCATGTTTAGATAGACATTTGCAACACATGTAAATCAATTCAAAACACATCACATCACATTGGAAGGAACAATATAACCATAAGAAACATTGACGATATCCATATATATAGATACATATCAAAGTTTTGGTTTTACAAAATTTGTACCTAAGACACATGTGGCCACATGGCCTAAAACATACATGCAGTCAAAATATGGCTATAAAAGTCCTAGTATACTAATAATTTTGGTCATGGTAGCATGCCACTACGTGAGCCATTTTGCACAATAGCCAACCAACACATCCAAGAACACCAATAGTATGTTGTTGCAATCCCATAGGGAGCTCGTCGACCCTAGTCTCATCTATGTCATGGGTCAACCCCTCTATGTGACGCTTAACCTCTGCAAGGGGCTCGACCACATTGAGATCTTGTATTACTTCTCACCGTACTGCAACAACCTCTACTGTTGTTGGTGTTATTGCGGGTCCCCTGCATGATGAAGATAAGAAGAGCCCACAAGTCAAACAAGTTCAATATCTGCATGTGTACAAACCATTAGTTTAGTCTTGGATACATCAAAAATCACAAAAATATTGTAAAACTTAAATATACAAGAATGGTTAAATTGTTTTACCTATAGCACCCCATCGCTTTCCATTGGGAGGCACAAGCTCTAGGTCTCTATGGAAATCCATCCCTACATATGGATAGTCTTCTATCATAGTGAGTTTCATGTGCAGCCATATAAATAAGACAAGCATGAAACTCATTAACGATGGACCTGCAAGTCTAGACATGAGATCCACCCATCTCGTCGCCTTTGGGACTCTCATATCTATGGGATCAAGCGCAATATGATGTAGCTTGAGAAATGGAATCCACACTAAATCAAAAGAAACCAAAATTGAACCATAGCCAAACTGTCCATGTTTTTCCTTAGTGAGATGATCCTTCATGTTTACCAGTACCCCCTCACTCTAGTTGAATATTGTCGGCTCCAGACACTCTAGAGCATACTGCATATGTGACTTATTCTCCACATGAAGAGATGCACTGCCGGCCAATCCTTAAATAATAAATAGGATTGTTCTTAAAGGCAAACGGACTACATCCTTGATGTTGATTTTTCCATCCTTAGTCAATTAGGACCTCAATTGATAATGTGAACTAATGTAATCTTTGACTGTCTCCCCACCACTCCTTGAACCAGATAAAGAGATGGGGGAATCTCACCTCGACAGAGCAGTCAAGAAATATATATCCTCTACCTATATTTTTAGTATATGTGCACCAATCCTGAATGCTTTTGCTTGAACATCCCACTCACAGACAAGATGCCTCAATAATTCCATTTGTTGCCTCATATTAGGAAGCCTGAAGAATTTTAAGAGTACAAAATATCATAAGCCTGGGATCTGGAAGGATCATTAGATGCAATAAAACCTTATTCTTCATGTTGTCTTTCCCTCCATATCAATTCCATTTTTTTCCAATAGACACCTGAAACATCACAAGAAGGATCATTAGGAAAAATTTCATGCAAAAAACTAGAGAAATTTTGAGGTAAAGAAGAAAAGAAAAAGTTGGGGATTGCACCCAACACACCCTCCTAATGGCATACATTGCATTGTAGCACTTCTCCCAGTGCATTTTTCCCTTGTTTAGTGCACCTTTCAACCTTTTGAGGGTGTGTTGGAACTATGGATAAGCATTAGAGCCCCAGGCCCCTGAAAAACTTGAAAAAATGTGCATGGAATCACAAAAATGGAACCATGAAAAGAAAGAGAAAGGTTATAGCTCCTTCCTAGAAGTGACAATGCATGAAATGATACATTGGATTGGTCACAATCAGTTGTAGAAGATTGGAGGAAAAACGCTCAAAAATCATTCCCTAAGAGGTAAATGTGAAATGGTAAAAATGAGTTACCTTTTCCTTATTTTATGGTCATTTTCATCATTAATTTATTAATTTTTTAATGTTTTGACATAAATATGACTCAATTTATCATGAAACATGTATTTTTAATCTTTTGTTCGTGCTTTTAGTAGGATGAGAAATGTTTTAACATATTTGACGATGTCTGGATTGAAATAGGTGATTTTGACTAAGGAGCATACTTTTATCACTTTTTCAAGTTCTGTAAACCTATGAAAAAGGAACACCCTAGAGTCCTCTTTCAAATCTTTTCAGACACCCTAAACATGAAAATATTGTTGAGCACTTGCCTTTTTGAACTCATTAAAGTAAATGAAAATACATCTACTCGGTATAAGTTTAACCATTTTCCGGACTGAGGTAGACTATCTACAAAAAAGGAATACCTTAGTCGAATGTGGCTAAGGCGTTCTCTTAAGTATTGTTTTTTTCCTTTTGAGACTCAAAATACTATCTATGAAAAGGAACCTCTGGAGTTTTCTTTTTTGCCTCTTTTTCAAACTCTCTAAACATGGAAAAGATGTCAAGTTATACCCTCATTGGACTCGTTAAAACATCTAATAGCGATGGACTCATCAAACACGACAGGATAAAACCACTCCTTCTTAGGGTTCGTTAAACATACTTGGAGGGATTCATCTTAAGGATGAACTTACAAATAAAGAATATGTTATCCTCCTCAATCTTGTTAAACAATAAAGAGGTATTGACCAGTAATGGTTGGGGAAATTTGGAAAATGAGATGCTCTACCTATTATGGTAGCGAGACGCTCTTGAACACAACACTCTTCCGTTTCATCTCCATGGTTGCTAAGCTGGGAAATATACCTTTCTTTTGGTTAATCATACCATATCAAAGCCTCCTCTTTTGTTTTTGGGTCAATGATGCCAATTCCATTCAGTGTCGCTGATGTGTTCAAGAGAAGTCATTCAGTTGATATTTTCTATGATACTCTTAAGTCTTTATTCCATGTTTTTCGTTCCTGAACTAGTTTCACATCAACATCATTTTGTTTCAAATCATGATACACATTTTGTGTCCTTGATGGGGGTACATCAAGGTGCTCTTGTGATGGGTCGCTTCCTGTCAACCTCAACTCATTATCTAGAAATTTGACTTAGAAACTCTTCCTTCAATACCTTGGAGTTTGCCTACATCAATGGCAATTTTCCTCATTCTCAGCAACAAATTTTCATAATTGGCCTTCGATCGACATATTTTTTGTTGTGTTCAACTTCAACTCATTCATTCACACCATACGGATTGTACTATTGTACCTTGAGATCCATTAACATCATCAGTGGTTTCTCTTGTGTTTATTAACAACTTACATCATTGGCTAGTAATCATATGGTGTCTACCATGTTTGACTCCAGCTCCTTTATTCGCATGGTTAGACTCATACATTGGAAAATCGAGTGAACAAGATAGAAGACCCCAAATCTAGTTCCATCCATATAGGCTATGATTCCAAGATTAATACAAGATCACAATGTATGATGGCTATCATCATACACACAGTGATCTAATCATGGGCCCACCCTTTTCATTAATGGATGTGTCTTCTTGATCATTGTACATGTAATGTTAGCTTATGTGCTGAGCATTAGTATACCTCCCTTAGAAAAAATATCATGATGAAAATGTATTGTAACAAATGATGATCCAACCAGTTGTTCTTGATCCGAACTTGTCACAAGGTAAAGCACTTCAGTCACCATCCATTGTTTTTTACTCTGCACTTTATGGGGCAATCTGTTATATCTCATTTTGTCGCATCTATTCAATAGGCCTACAAACTGGATCAATCAACATCCATGAACACCTTATCATCATCCCCACACAAATACCTAAGCATGAATTTCCCAAATTCATGAGTTTCTGATCTTAATTGCCTCATTACATTGCTTCTAAGGATCAACGCACCCTAGCCCTTTAGGGTCCTACGCTTAGCAACACGTTTCTCAATTATGCACCTGATTTGATCATAAACATGTTGTCCCTTGTTAGGGGTGCGTTGATTCTAGAAATTTAGGAAAAATAAAGAGAGCCCCGAAGCTTCCTCTTCCAGAAGCTTCTAGGAGTTGTTACAACTATTTACCTTGGATAAGAAATTTGAATCCTATCTTATCCTACCTTGGATATTTTACCTCTTATCCCTTGAGTGCATCCTCCCACCAAGAGTGGATATTAAGCCTATATTGGTAAATGGATAAGAATTCTTAAACTACCATCCTATCCTATATATTTACTTCCATCCATAAGCTAGGGGTTGACTTTTGGAGACCAATCATACCCTTATGTTGTTACTTATATCATAAGAGAGTTATCATTTCCATGCATTAGGATGACCTTGAGGTGTGCATTGTGACAAGGAAGGACAAGTAAACTTGGGGAGATCTATACAAGACCAGTTTCCACTTTTGGTTGTAAACTCTCTCCCTTTCATATTAATACAAAGAGTATACCATTTTCCTATATGTGTTATGTTATGTTTACATTCATATATTTCAATCTTGTGTTGATCCATTGAATAGAGTGATTGTATAATGCTACCTAGTTTTCATAGATATTTGCTTGTGTTTATTACTTGTGCAAGTTCTAATTATAGCGATCGGAGTGACGGTTGGAGCTTACAAGCCAAGAGGAGAGAAGAGCTTGTGACAGATCAAAAGTAAGCATATTTCCATTCCCATATTTATCTAAGGAGAACTTTATAGTTTTTATTTTTTGTTGTTATAGAGTAGGCCACTAGGATAGGTAAGATACTTTTGTACGCAATCGTATATTCCATATAACACTCCCCTCAACCCCCAAAAAATAAAAATAAAAATAATACATCATTTGATGCCTCAAACTACTTTCAAAACGTTTCAAACCCCAATTTTCCAAATTGGTATCAATCGGTAATTGTGAGTTGAATCCTCTACTTTTTCCACTGTAAAAGCATTGAGATGGATAACAAATAATATAATTATCAAATTCATATCAACTAATTCAGATCACCTTAGATTCCCATGACCTACTTAACAAGGGTTTGTGTTTCATTTTGAGTTAAATTAGGAAATTACTTATCTAAATTTAGCTAGGCATTTAAGAGACACTAACATGGACAAATAGGTCAAGTAAACCTTTACAATCTATTCACATATTCCTTGAACTCTATCACTTATTTACTAATATGGGAATGTAACTATCTTTTTATGAAATTCTTCATCAATAACAAAGATTAACACTATTGGGGTCTACATCAAATTCTAAGGCATTGGATCTAAACAATATTAATTTTCATCATTTCTTTATTGAAGTATTTATTTGATTTATTTCTAAGAGAGCCTCTTGTATTTTCCTTCTCTTAGTATTTCTTGGAACTATGTGGATTTTCTAGTCTCAAAGCATGCCTATTAAAATGAAACATAAACTAGCTACCCAATCATTTTTATAAAATAAAGAACCACATTTTCTATTTTAGTAAGAGAGCCTCCATATTGAGAGGAAAATCTGTGGAACCCACAGGAAAGTGTAGAGTCTCCAATGCAATATTCAATTCGAACCCAAAATCTAGCTTCCTTATCTACATCCCTTAATGTTATAGCATGCTTCCTTCTAGCGCTATCACCAATGTTGTGTAATTATCATACTACAGTTGATAGTGCATGAACTAAAGGTTTCACTGTTACATGAAGTAGACAAAGGGATGGACACACATAACATTTTTGAGCTATGAAAAGGTGGATAAATAATAATCAATGTGGTACCTAACATGAATGAATTGAAATTAATTCTTTAGCTCCCCATTCAATGAGCAAGCACATGCAAAGAAATTTGATGGAAACACATTATTGTTAGGGTTTTTTACTTTTATTATGTTAACATTACATCTTGGTAAATAATAAATACTTAATTGACTATAAATTATTCACGAATGTAGGCCTAAGCAATATTGTAGTAGTGTAGTGCTTATTACAATATTGTGACAAAAAATGGTGGGAAGTTAAATAGGTAAGGGTGGGTCACAAACACCACTATACTAGAGTCCTGACAATATTAAAGCACAAGGTTAATGCGTAATTGGTCTCTAAAAAATGGGTTCAACATTTAGGAATTTTAATGACATGGGTGTACATCCCTACTCTATTTATAGAGAATGACCTTTCCCTTCATCATAAATCTTGTTCAATCATAAAATAGTGATACCACTTTAATCTAGCAATAAATGGATTGAAACTAAGATGAATGAAACTCTTCATAGATTTCATTCCACCATATACAATTGTGGACTAAAATTCAACAAAAATCCATTAGTCCATAAATTATTTGAATTACAAACTATCAATTGCAACACATGTTGCAAAGGAAATGTCATAAGGCAGTAGCATAAGGAAGAGTAGCATTCATGAAATAAGATGTGATATATAATGAAATTTAACTGAATATTTAAATTATAAAGTATTCCATGTCAACCTTTCATTCTCAACCAACCAACCAACGGATTAGTCCTGACATAACTTTACAGTTCTAACTCTGTGAATTTTTGCTTCAGTCTTGAAACGAAGTGTGGCGATCATCTCATATAATGTGTGCTGAGCTATAATATGTTGCATCGATTTGAAAGAACAAATGAAACTATCTCAATGGAGGGAAAATCATTTGAATGTTATCCAAATAAATGGACACCCATTTCAATCAAGTTAAAAAATGACACCAATTTCAATCAAACAAATTCAGACTTTTAGTGCAATCCAAAGAACTGAAGGAATATTTTTGAAGTTACCTCTCTTATTGTAAATTACATTGGGCATGAATCCTTTAGAATAATGGGTTTCCTTCTCTCTCTGCCTTGGATCCTCTTTCTACATAGCCCCAAAATAAGACATTGCTTCCTACTTTTCCAAGCCAACATAAAAATATCCAAAATGACAGCATATCAACACCTGTTATCACCAGGACCAGGTTCAACGTTTTTGTTAGGTCTCTATCTATTGCAGTTAGGTTTTGAGCACTCAAAAACAAATTTTGAGTTGCAACTATCTCAATAAACCAATCAATTCTCTAGTACATACAAATAACAATTACAAAGATAGAATAAATCTTAGTTAATGTATAAAAAGATATGACCATCCATTGATTGAGATTTTCTTTGGTCAAAGGAAAAAACACTTAACTTGCCCAACTATCTCATCATGGAACTATATAAGGAGACTATGGTACCATCCTTCAAACATATATTATAGATTGGTTGGGTTGGTTCATGAACTTTATTCTGAAAATCCAACTAATATAACAATATCATGTCTTATAGTACTTGCAAAATAACAATATTTTTCCTTCCAAGAAGTCACACCTTTCTCCTTCAGCGCTCACCTAAGTCAAGTGCTTTACCATTTCATAGTGATGAGAACATCGATGAGGGGCTTAGCCTAGAAATCAAGTTTTGTAGAGAAGAGGGTGATGAAGCGGGGACTTGCAATTTTTCTCAGGTAATCCATCTCGTTTGTCTTCTGTAGTGGTTAACATGTGGAATTATTAGTTAGTGTGGTCCAATTGACAGTTAGAGTAGTTGGAAAAGGGATTTTTTTTTTTGGATAGCCCAAGAGGATTCACTCCCCCTTCTTTTGTTTTTGTCTTGAGAGGCCCCATAGCTTCTTATGACCAACATAGGTTTTGGTGTTGGTGACTTTGAGGCCTCCCAAGAGAAAGAGAAGTTCTCATAGTAGGGTTGGCGGTCACCTTGAGAGGCACATTTGTGTAGAGGTCTCGCACAATATTTATGGGGAAGCCATAACTGAGGCCAACTTGTTTGTACATTGTTGCATCTTCAAAGGAGTGGTCATTGAATTTCCCTAAGCTCGAGCAAGTCGGGTGTTGGTTTTGGTTTATTGTGTTATTTCTGTGAGAGGAGTGAGGCTTACCGGAAGGTTTTTTATTTCCTTATCGATTTGATGTGGGGAGATAGAACACTCTCAGCTTTCGAAGGGGGTGTGCATGTGTGATGGGAGTGTTGATAGTGTTGTTGTGTTTTGGTCATTTCTTCTGGGCCATGAAGTTGTATGAGAGGCCTACCAATATAACACCAAAGAGGTAGGTCACGTTGTGGTGGAGGCCAGAGGGGACAAGGAGAAAGGCCTCAAGTGGTTCCACCTATTGATGAAGGTGAGATGGAGCAGTCAGTCAATGGTTTCCCAGGATAGGTGGACTTTCATCCTCATTTTGACTCCCTATAAGCTCAAATTTTCCTAGTGCAAGTATTTGTTGATAATAGTAATGGGATTACCATAATGACAGGAAAAAAGTTATAAACTTTCTCAATGATATTTATCATAACCATTGGCATGTCCTTGACCATCAGGACTCCCATTGCCATGGACAAAAGAGGCTCCAAGATTGGATGGACATTTTCGAGGGTTGCATGGCACACATGGAATCGCATGTCGACAACACTTTCCACCAACCCAATGAGGGTGGTAATGTTGCTCAAGACCAGAATAAAGCTAATGTGTAATGCGGCGAGTGGTCTTATAGCTTTGTACTAATGTTATCAAAGTTTTTTTTTTGTACTTGATGGACAATGAATATAGTAAGAGTGAGGCCTTAAGCTTATGGAAAAAGATCTTCCCACAATGTATTCTATTTAATAATTAATAGAAATGATTAACTAACAAAATAAGAAAGCACACAGGCCCGCCAAAGAACCTAGAGGGGAGAACTATATAAAGCCCAAAAATGGGTATCCAGACATTACAAAGTGGGCCTGCAAACCCTAGTAGAAACTCTAAAACAATAATGGATGCAAGGCCCACATACAAGACCCAAATGGGTTGTTGACATTCTTGGGCCAAAACCCTTGAGAGGAACTATGGAGAGACAACCACAAATCCTCGATAAGAAAAGGTGGCAACCTTGAAGCAAGAAATGGTGAATGCCAACACCCACACAAACAAAGAGAGAAGCCTCATGACCCAAAACAACCCACGACAACTTTCATGCTAGTGAACACCAAATGTGTCAAAAAGAGTGGCCAACAAATGATGACAGGAGGAAGAATGAACAATGACAAACATCATATAGATAAGCCTGATAACAAAAAAAAATAATTGAGAGGACAGCTAATGAAACCCAACTCAAACCGTGCATTATAAAAGGAAACCCACAAACAACACTATCTTTGTCACCAACAAAAAAAGGTTCCACAACTACCAAAATAAGGGAGACACGAAGCAAGGACAAAGATGACTAGGGTTCCAGCCATCCCGCACACCACTACTTCAACTCCCCTTTTCCAACACCAATTAAATAAGAAATAATAACTTATAATATATATATATAAAGAGGATCTATAAAATATTAAAAAATAAGTTCAATAAAAACATAAAAAATAACATTATAATGAAGTATTTTACTTTCAAATAATTATATAATAATCAACAATTTATTTTAATTTAAGCCTAGTGATAGCGGATATCTTTAATATGATTTTTGGTTCATCTATAATGGCTTATGGAATTTTTTTGTTTAATGGTTATCATATATAAGTTGGAGGTGTCTTTGTATGTTTTTTAATTATAAAATGGTTTATATATGGTATAATTTTATATGTATAACATTTTTTATAATTGTGTTTTATTAGAAAACACTAAAATAAAATAAATTTAATTTGATCATTTTTTCCATTAGAGAATTTTGTATTAAAATAAATTGTAGCTCATCATTATAATAAAGGATTACATATGAAAGGGAAATATTTATAATATGAAAGAGCAATATCTATAATTTTTTAGATGAGATTCACTTAACAAAATGTTCATTAATTTGCATTGTAACTTATAATGGAGGATTACAAATGAAAGAGAAATATCTATAATTTTATAGATGAGTTCACAACAAAATGATCATTAAATTTTCTATAATAGTTATATTTTTTTTGGAGAGAACTCTAGCTTCTGATGAAAAAAACAAAAAAAAATTGACAATATTGTTGAATAGAAAAAATAATACATGTGTAATAGATATATCTGTTTGTGAGTTTCAAGTTTGATAGATTATAGAAACATGTCTTTCGTCTTATTTCCTATTTCCTATTTCTATTCATTGTTATTTTTGAATACATAGTGGATTAATAGGCTCCATATGTGATTCTTCTATGTAGGTGACCTATTTTCTCTCTTCCTTCATATTCACTATTTCTATTCATTACTATTTTTGAATAAATACTGGATTAATAGGCTTCATTCCGCCTAGGTGACCTATTTTCTCTCTTCCTTCATTAGGATGTTGTGGGTCAAGATTCTCTTTTATTCCCTCTTCCTCTACTCATATAGCCAAACCATCTTTGATTAAGGAGTTAAAGTGAGTATGCCTTCATATTTTTCTTTTGGATTTTGTGTTGGATGTGTAACAAAAGAAATGGAGGCTTAAACTTCTATAGAGAGTTTAATATGGTGCATCATCAAAAGCAAGGGTTGCTAGTATAGGTGATATTTATAAGATAGGTTGAGAGGAAAATTATATGTACATTAGAGGGTTCTTATGATCAAGTGTTGTGCCTCCATTACTTCAACCAACCAAGTAGGCTTCAAATAAGATTACATTTGGCACCTAGACATGGAAGTATTGTTGGAATGTGCAACAATGCACCTATTTCAGAACAATATTTTCATTTAAAGGTCATTAATTTATAGTCCAAATTATGATTATAAGTATAGTATTTTATTAGAAAAAAATTTTATGTCAAAAATTCTTATTAAATCCATGTCAATACATATGTATGCATATGTTATGTTGTGTATGTGCTTGATTTCCTCAATTTCAAAATGGCTTTACATAAAGCATTCCTTATATCATAAAGAGAATCATAGCCCAAGAAATCAAAGCAAGGTTTCTCAATCTTACCCAAGTAGAAGTCATGTAGAGGGAGTCCACAGAGAGATAAAATAATGGGGTCCATACTTTCATAAATAAATAATTTATATTTTCTCCATAACCATAACTTAAGTTGAGGAATTGATATTTATGTTTTTCCAGGTCAAATTCTATTATGAAGAAGTCTTTAGTGTAAGGATAGTTCTATATAAGTTTCTTCCTTGAGATATAGCTTCTAGGAGAAGGAAATTCATTAGTGGAGGTTTACAAGTTTGGGTAAAAAACCCTTGAATATGTATATTGACCCATTGTCTTCTTAGAATGTAGATTAGTTTGATGTGTCCTTAGCTATAACAATAGAGGTAATCATCACTCTTTTTTATCATAGTTTTCACTTGTGGTATCATGTACCCTATTTAGCTTGTGTTGTATTTTCCTCTTTTCCATTAAAACATCACAAACAAACCCCTAGGAACATCTTCATATTCACGTATAGTTCCCACCAAAAACTTGTCAATGTGGATATGTAACCCCTCACAAAGATGCCTTCTTGGTAATCTTTAAATAATAAATGCGTCTATCTCCTTTCAGTTATAGAGAATCTTTCATTTTCTGTCCAACAACCTTCGATGGTGAAACAATATGGCAACTGACACAATTGTGATCGCACTCCTACTGAATTTTCCATTTAAATTTGCGCTAGTAAAGGGGTATGATTATTTTCATATAGGGTGATTATTAAAAAAAATGAATATGGTAATTGCGTGCAGTAGTGGATGTTGACCAGAGGATGTGAGTCTTGTGGAATTAATTGTTGGTTACGGTAAATAATACATAAAATAGGCTTAGCATGTGAAATGCAAAGCACGCGCCATTAATATAATGTTATAACACATATGCCAATTTTTCGATAATAGCTCTGCTCAGACTCTTAATAGAGTTGCAGAGCACAAAGGCTGGTCATTACATGAAGAAACTAACATTGCATTACAATTTAGTCAATCTGCAAATATTATCATTTTCCAGACTTTCACAGATAAATGCAAGAAAAAAACATTGTTTCAACCCCATTCCACCGTAGTCAGAGAGGAACATTTCCTAGCGATCTCACTTTGCTGAAACCAATAATATTAAAGTTGAAATATAAAAGCTTTCCAGAGAATTTACCTACGACTTTCATTATTTAGGGAAATATCTATCTATCTAAGAAAGTAAAATTTGCCAAAAAGTTTTCAGTTTCCCAAAGCCGCATGTGGGATGTGAACAGAAATCTAAAATGTACCAGGGATCCAAGCTGCCATATGGTAAAACAAAAACACCTTCAAGGAAACATAACAACTAGTGAAAATGATATAATAAAATCCATCGTCATTGCCTGGTCTCTGTATCATTCTCAAGAATGCAAAATTTTCCATAACTTATAATCACCCGTCGCAGTTTTCAATAATAGCTCTACTCATACTTTGAATATAATTGCAGAGGTCAGTAGTCGCCCCATTTGAGAGACTCAGACCAAAATCCAACGGTTGTAGAACAAGTGACTTGTCAGCAACATAATGGAAAGGAAGTCGATTAACAGTTATGTTGTGAGATTCAACAATCAAAAACTTTTTAATCTTTTAACATTCGATCTGATGGCTGCACAGTGGTAGAGGAGTTGTTCTCATAAGGGAACTCATTTAATTGTCTCTTTGAAATGAAATGTTAAATAAAATCGATCGCTATACCTCTATATATCCACCTACCATATGTTCATAATGGTTAGTAAATCAAAAATTCTTTAAATTTTCCCTAAACATTCTGCCATTTTTACACAGATTTTTGAAAAACATATAAAACTCGCTAAACAAATTGTTTTTATGATTTCTTTGTATAATATTAAAAAAAAAAAATCATTTATCTTTCAACAATATAACCACTTAATTAACTTCAACTTTATCTCTTTTTTCAACTTTCCATTTTTCCAATTTTCAAAGTACAATGAATATTTAAAAAAAAATAATACAACAAAATATATTTATATTATAAAGGTTTTGAGATAAACAAACTAGGGTTTCCTATAAAAGTTATGTTTATGCTTCTATGCAAATAATAAAATTAATTATATGCCTTTCAAAATAATTATAATCACATCATGCTTTCATTACTTGGAATCTCCTCCGTGGTCATCTTCTCTTCGAACAACTAAATAAATATAAATATGCTTTCTCTTTACATAAAGAAAGATCTCCAATCCATTATTTTAATCTCTTTTATGCTCATCTTTATGGGGGTGGGGTAAAGAAGCTTACGTTCGCTGAAGTGAATGGGCCTTATCTTTCTCTTTACATTAAAGAAACGCACGGTATGTCGTTTCTTCCGACGTCACATCAAACAAAGTTCCTCCACGTATTCTTATTCCACCAGCGATTTCTGTACCAAAATTCCACCTTTGTTTATTCCAACGGTGACACCAAGAGGAAAAGAAAATTCTTCGACTTTCATTTTCTTCCAATTGTGATGGGACAGATTTGAGAATCGGCCATGGCTCTGCAGTGCAATCTGAGCATCACAATTGAATAATCAGTACCACTATAAGTTAGTGGTCTAATTTCTGGTTGCTTACTCACAGGCAGTAGTATGCCTAAGTTACAAGTTAGGAATGCATCAGTATTTCTGGTTGCTTACTCACAGTCCTAAGGATTTCGTACTCTTGAAGAATCGATTGAACTGAGGGGAAAAGTTCTTGTTATCCTCGAGAGTTTTTCAAATACATACATTCAGTGATCTCTGAGAGTTTTTTTTTCTGCCATGATATGATTCTGTATGTTACTGCTGTGAGAAAATTATATCATGGCAGATCCTGGTTTCCTTCAGATGTCGGTGATCGATGAAGATGTTAAGTCTTTCTTCCGCATTGGTGTTGTTGGCAACGGTGGATCTGGCAAAACTCTTTTTCTGAAAACACTCTTCAGCAGCCAAAAGGTGAGACTTTTTTTTTAGCGATGGCTTCTTGCTTTGGCTCACTGTTTCACAATCTCCCTCTTTTACAATCGTTCGGGATAAGCTTTGTAGCCAAATAGTAATGCAAACAAAAATAGATTTGGTTCAAAATATGAAGAAAGAGGATGCAAAAATGTGGTTGAATCAGAGAATACACGCAAAGAAGTTTGCCCTGTTCTTAGATGATGTGTGGGGAGAGGGTGGAAAACTGCTAGAGGAATTGGGTGTCGCCCTGCTCACTGAGCACTCCAACACCAAAATTATTGTGAGTTCGAGGGATAGAAGGGCACTGCTGGAGATGGGATTTCAGAGAATTCTACGATAACAAAGGGAGATTTGGTCCAAGAAAAGAGTTGGGATTTGTTTTGTTCATCACTCGTTTCCATATAACAATGGAAATCTGCCAGCAAGCATCGACGAGCGGAGGGAAAGGCTTGTGTGTGCCAAATGTGGAGGGCTTCCTCTTGCAATAAAACTAGTAGGGAGGTCAATGGCATGCGTTACTGATCGGTTAAGGTGGAGTTACGACTCACTCGAAAAGTACCATGTCAATGTGCAATTGTGCTTTCTCTACTCAGTCGCTGCTTTAATGGATCATCAAGTTATTTATGTGGAGATTTTGATTTTGTTGTGGATAGGGCAAGGGCTTCTTGCAGAAGAAGGTGCCATTAAACTGAGACTGGGCACGCAAAAACCCACACGAGCGGATCGTTGTTTGATCGAACCAATCCTCCGAGACATCGATGGGCGCGTGCTTTTTACCAGGTGTGGCCATGCGTACAGGTGAGGTGGAAGAAAACTTCTACTGTCGCACAGGTAAGGGTTTGAAGGTTTTGACTCAAAAATGAACTGATTTCAACGAATTGAGCCCTCTTCCAGAATCATGGCAGACTCCAGAAATCCGTGCATGGTCAATGGTGAGAAACAAATTGACAGTTATTCCAAGAAAGGTGATTGGGAGTATGACTTTTCTCCAGATTCTTGATTTGAGTCAGAGAATGTGGGGGTATGCCTCATCTTGCGTTGGTGTTGGTACGCCAATTTGAGTGCTTTAACAATGGAGAAACAGCTAAATGTGTCACGTTTACAAAGCAATGGAGAAACAACTAGTGAAGGGACAATGGGAAGCATGGTTCAGATGGAGACACTCGAGCTGCAGCTTACAGTGATGCCAAATTTACCTGATGCCATATTCAACATGTCAAAGTTAGAGAAGGTCCTGTTTAGAGTGGTTGCATGTGATTAAGATGCAGAGTATGTTTCGTGAATTTCAAAATTCGATTCATGCTAGATTGTGGAATTGTTCTAAGCAGGAAGACATTCCTTATTTGCATAAACTCAAGACTTTGAAGCACCTGTTATTTTTAATTTCCCCAATGTAAAATAATTCTTCTGTAGAATTCAGTGAGATGGGGTATTTTCTTGGAAATGTTTTCACTAGTTATGTAAATGGATTAAAAAAGTGGAATGTATATATTTATCTATGATGATGAAATATGAATCACTGCGAATATTGCTAAAAAAATTATCTGAGTCTCAAAACACTTGAAAGAATATAGGGTTGTTTAATGATATCAGAGAAACTACAGAATCTAAAAGATAATAGACACAAAGCAAGACTCCATAACGTTTTTACTATATAAAAATAATAATAAAGAAGCAAGAGATCTCAAAAATTTAAAGGTTGAGGTTATGGTAAATTTTGGTGCAATGAGTTTTGGCTTTTTCTACGAGAGCTTTATAAAATTCTATGATTATATTTCCATAATGAAGATGTATAATTGAATCCATGATCAATATTTTAAGTGGAATGGTATAGCTTTGTTGCTTTATTGTATATCTTTGGTACAAATTTATCCATCTTTTTCATGTCATGACACTCTTTACAATCTACAAAATTCAATTGTATGACGGATAGAATGTTGAATACAAAATTATTATCATTCAACAAACAAAAATTTAGTTGTCTAGAGTTCATAAAAAGAGACAATGAGTGAGGATTATCATTATAGGATTTGGTGCAAGATTCAACAACAAAACATGTACTATTCCTATGCCTCATACCCTCAATGATGGAAACTTAACAATATGGACTTCGCCTTGTTTGCCTTCTTCATTCACTATGTTATTGATCCATTAATTTTCTCGCATCTCATAGATCTCTTTTCTTCCAGTCACCTTCTCATAATTTTATTGCCAAACAAGCTATATTTAAACATTTGATATGTAAATATTTTCCTATTAAGCCACAAAATTTTGCTCCTAAAAAAATTGTATTACATCCATTTCTTTTATTTCATAATGCATGTCGCTATATATAATATGTTTCATTTTACTAGAAGAAAATCATGACAAAGCTAAACAAATAACCAAAATGTCATGAATCAACTTATTAAAAATATCACAATAGGACTACATATTTTATTTATCTATTCTTTATAGCCAAAGTCTTGTCTTCATCCTTTCAAACCAAGCATAAATCCTTCTAGTGCCCATGAAAATATTTTTAATAAACATTTATTTTGTCAACATATAGGTAGGCATAACAAGAACATAGTACTGATCAAACTTAGTATCGAATAATATATAAGAGATAAACCATTAAAGATAAATAAATATCTAGGATAAGCTTTTTTTGCTTCTTTTTTTTTTTTTCTCTCTGAGAAAATCTAGTTGTTAGAAGGATGCAATCAAGGCTCATGAGAAATCAACTTGATTATTCTTGATTGCTACTATGGATTCCACCCAACCTTATGATCATTGTGGTGGAGGTTGGTCCATCAATTGTTCGTCTAGCATTAAAGGCTACTCATACATTAATTGTTTAGACATTGTTTGTCAAGAAACCATCAAACCATTATTATGATTGTGATTATAAGGCAAAGATGCGTGGGTTGAACTGTGTCCCTCCACAAGATATAGATCATACAGGAGGAATTGCAAGAATTCCTAATATTCACCATCCTTGACATCATCACCCCTGCTTATAGCTTCTATAATGTAATTTATTTGTAACGTAGATCTTTGTTCTCTTCATTATGTAAACATGAAAGTAATATAATATCCCAAATGAAAAGCTCAAACACCTTTGGCAATAAGACATGGGCTTCAAAACATATCATCTTCACATCTTCATGAGATAACACGGTTTTCTTCATTGGCCCAAGGGGAAGTTGATGCTACTTAAACCATGTAATTTGTTCCATATCTTACATCTATTGTTTCTAAAACATCTGTAGCTATTGTTTCTACATTTGTGATTCTAGGGGATGAGGCTACATTGACCTTGTAGTTGTTGTTAATAATGTTCTAGAGGCATATGTGGTTGCTTTCATTCAAGTGAAAATATAGAAATAACAACCCTAGATACTCCTCACATATTCAGTTAACCTTACCAACCTCCTCAAAGGCATATGAGATTAATAATGGGCAATAACACAATATTGTATACCTAGTGATAATGGAATATGTGCATACATACGTGTTTGACAACTTTATAGAAGGATGGATTTCAAACTAAATCAAAGAAAAAGAAGAGACCTCACCTACTACAAATGACATGTTAGATTAACTAAACAACATTGGTAATTAATGGATTTCTCCTCGACTTCGCAAATTGATAATTATGGCTTTTCATGAGCTAGAACGGAATACTTTTTGTGTTTTGCATGGGGAATTGAAATATTGTGCATGTAGGAAAAAAATAAACCAAAATATTCCCTTGTTGTAGTACAAAATCTTATTCTTTATTAGGCAAGGTCTTATAAAGTCTCCGCTTTACTTTCAATATGTGGCTAATAATAATAAATCGAAATTTCAATCTTTCTATTGATAGAAAAATACAAGAAATATAAATGACCATTTATGAGAACACACTAAAGAGCTTCATAAATTCAGAAAGTGTCCAAAAAATAATAGTGTTTTGTATGCAACATGATGCATTTTTGGGGTGTCAAATTCTAAGCTTTAAAATGAAATTTAAATAAATTTTTTCTATAATTAATTTTTGTTATCTACTTAAAATGATTCTAGAATATATTCCTCTTACAAATTTGGGACCACTCTACAACGATTAGGTTGTGGCTACTTCACTACAAAATTGTGTATGGAGACCACTCTGCGACGATTAGGTTGTGGCTACTTCACTACAAAATTGTGCATGGGTATTGCATTTATTGGCTACAACCTAAGAAATTAAGGACCAACAAAAGCAATTATTTTACTTGTGAGAAACTTTTTTGTTAAAACACTTTGTAATCACAAATTTCTATAGATTTACAAGAAATACCTTTTATATAGAGCATAATAAAAAAATTCAAAAGAAAGATATTGTAAGTTTATATATTTAGAAAAATGAACACCAAATTGAACTAATTAATACAGACGAATTTTCCATCTAACCTGTTATTGACATACCCGTGACACTTCATGAAACGTGGGTTGAGTGCACCACTCAGGTCCTAGCCGAAAGGAATGGTCCACAGTAGCAACAAACATCGCCCGCTTGGGCACATTCCCATCAAGCGCGCAACACTGATATCGTGGGCATCAGGAACTGGCAGGCACACCGGGGGCCACCATAGGCAAAGAAAGTGGACAGAACAAAACTGACGAAAGTTTCACGCTTCCCGGATGCGATGGCAGCGACATTGTCCCATCCAATGGCCAAGATCTTTCCGTGCCCTCAAGATGCATGCATGATATTTCCTGGAGGTCGTGACGAGTGGGCCACGTGTAAGCAGCATAAGCCTCCCGCATGACCCTGCGATTGGAGATTTCCATTTTTTACCTAACGCGAAGTGCCGCCACCTGTCCTCACCCGTGTCAGTTGTGGACCACTACTACGTCGTATCCACCTTCCTCGTCCACCTCATTTACGTTCGCTGCCACATGGTTTTTCGTGTGCCTCCCCTGCACATCCACCTAATGTGTCGAGTCATTCTCACGTCAAAGACCTTGTCTCCTTTTCCCATTAACTACCCTCC
>APFE031466715.1:161556-196460 GCA_000404065.3 Pinus taeda
GAACGTAGGACCTGAGGTACGTCCTTCTCACCTTAGAAATAGCTTTTTCTAGCATAATGGTTGTGTGTGTGCATGTTTCTTGATTTAGACAACTTTCAGTCTGCTAGGGTTCCACCCAAGAGCCTTAGGGGATAAAATCCCGCAACACAAAGCTATAAAACAAATTGTCCATTGTTGATCAACTCCCTAAATGATACTTTGTGTCAATGTGCTTACTTCTTTTGTGAAAATTTGAACTTTTGGATAAATAAATTGCAAAATTGTTGTTGTTCTTCTTGTTCATGGAATAAATATTTTAGAATTATTCTCATTCAAATTGCTTGACATGTTGCCCTATTGTTGTGACATATTCAACATCAACTATCGACAGTGAAACGATTGGTTATTTCTTGGAAGCCCATGAAATGAATCTCAAACCCATATGAAATACATAGCATGTTGTGCTCTTTCTATCTAAACTCCCTACCCAATCACTGTTAGTATATCCAACTAGCCTAAAATCATTTGTTGCAGTATATAAAATTCCATATCCTTTAGTTCCATTAACATACCTTAGAACTCTTTTAGTTGCTTTCCAATGTGTCTCTTTTGTTGTCTCCATGAATTTTGAAACAAAACTCATTGCATACATTAAATCAAGCCTAGTTGCAGCCAAAAACATCAAACTACCAACCATACTTTTGTAGAATATTAGATTTATATTGTTGTTACAATCTTCCTTACTCAATTGCAAACCCATGGTTGTTGGAGTTGGCACATGCTTGCTATTTTTCATTCTAAACCTCTTCAAGATGTCTAAAGCATACTTTGTTTGAGAAATAAAGATGACATCTTCCATTTTCTTCACTTCTATGCCTAGAAGATACTTTAACAATCCTAAATTTGTCATTTCAAACTCACTTTCCATGATTTCTTTGAAATCAACAATAATAATATCATCACTCACTCTAAATATTAAATCATCTACATACAAAACTACAATTAAAAGCTTACCATAACTTTCTTTGATGTATAGTGTAGGTTCACCATCAAATTTGCTAAAGGCATTTGTCAACAAATATGTGTCTATTCTATTATACCATGCATGTGGTGCTTGTTTAAGCCCATAAACAACTTTCTTCAATATGTACACTTTGTCTTCTTGGCCTTGAAACTCATAACCAAGTAGCTAGTCCACATACACTTCCTCTTTCAATACTCCATTCAAGAAAGTTGATTTCACATCAATGTGATATGCCTTCCACTTATGTTGCATTGTTATTGCCAAAATTGTCTTCAATATCTCCATTCTTGCGATTCACATGAATGTTTCACCATAATCTTTTTTGCGTTGTTGTTTGTATCCCTTAATAACTAGCCTTGCTTTTCGCCTTTAAATCCTTCCTTCTCCATTGCTTTTAGTCTTATAGACCCACTTCACACGTATGACTTCCTTTCCTTCTGGAAGATTCACTAACTCCCGTGTATCATTATTTTCTATTGCCTCTATTTCTTCATTCATTTATGCTACCCATTTTTCTTCCTTGATTTAATCTTCAAAATTAATTGGATCATCTACATGAAAAAATAGAGCAAAAGGTGAATTTAGACCTGTGTTACTTTCACCTTCATTTTTCTAATAAATCAAACTCAAAGTTCTGAATTTTTGTCTTCTCAATCATGCCAAAGATGGATTTTATGTGTCGCTTGATGTTGAACTTGGAGAATGTGGATTCGTTGATCTTTGTTGCGCACTTGGAGGGGTAGTTCTTGAATGCATGACACTATCCTATTGACTATTGACGATGCTAGTTGATGACGACTTTGTTGAGATTGAATAGGTGTGGGAAGAGTCATCATTGAAGAAATAGTTATTACTGCTAATTCATCTTTATCTTCTTATGGTAAACTTGTTGCCACATTAATTTGTCTTCTCCAAACTTGCATCCCATGCTTCCTCTTCTAAGAATTGTACATATATAATGATTATGAACTTTTTGGTTACTAAATTGTAGAGTTTATATGCCTTGTATTCATCATTGTAACCAAAAAATATTCATTTCTTCCCCTTGTTTTCCAACTACTTTTTTAATTCATTTGGGACATGTGTATAAGCAACACATCCAAACACTCTCATATGAGTACCGTTATGCTTTCTTCCACTCTATGCTTCTTCCATAATCATGTTCTCTACACTTTAGGTTGGAAATCTATATATGATGTATGTTTTGCAAGCTACAACTTCAACCCAATAATCATTTGGAAAATGTTATGCATTTAACACACTCCTTTCCATTTCCACAATTGTCCTATTTTTCCTTTCCACAACACCATTTTGCTGAGGTGTGTACCTTGTTTTAAATTGTTTGTAAATTCCATGCTCCATACAAAAACGTAGGAATTCATTTGAGATGTATTCAACACCTTTATCAGTTCTCAAAACTTTGATGTAGTGTGCACTTTATTTTTCAACAAGAGCCTTAAATTATCGAAAGTACTCACACACTTTAGTTTTTTGTCTTAGAAAATAAACCCATGTATTTCTTATGTAGTCATCTATAAATTTTAAGAAATAATAACTTCCTCCAATTGATGGTATATGCATTGGTCCACATAAATCTGAATGGACAATTTCCAAAGGTGCCTTTTCCCTTATTGACTTTCCTGTTGGAAATGATTCTCCATGTTGTTTTCCCATAATGCTTCTTTCACATAATCTCTCTAGTTTTTCTATGAGTCGAAATTCCTTTACCATGCATTTCTTATGTAGCAAGTTTAGACCTCCAAAATTAAGATTCCCAAGTCTTATATGACGTAGCCAACTTTCATCTTTTATTTCTTCTTGTAAGTTTGTTTGTGTGACTATTGCACCCTTTCTTTCATCTTCTTGTGAATTCATTGACAGTTATGCTTACTCATCATCATTCTTCAAATATGGATTTATCTTTAGGGGAAACATTTTATTTATTTTCATTTGAAATTGTATATTATTTGTTTGTCTGGAAATTTATCTAAGATTGTTCATTCTTCATTTTTGAAAAGGACTTTGCACCCCTTTTGAATAAGATGTCCAATACTTATCAGATTATGTTTTAAACCTAGAATAAAATACACATCTGAAATGTTCTTCTTCTCCCCCTTCTTGGTTAGAATATTGACTCTTCCTTTACCCATTGTTGACACTTTGTTATCAGTCCCTAATGTGACTTGATCATGTTTCACAGTTTCATCCAAATTAGAAAACATTTCTATGTTCCCTGTCATGTGCCTACTACAACCTGAGTCTAAAAAACATACATCCTTCTTCTTGTCTTGTGTTACATTGCATACTAAAAACACACTATCTTAGTTATGGTTTTCATTTGTGAAATTTGCATTTGGTTTACTAATATCATATTGTTTCTTTCTACATTCGCTTGTATAATTCCCAAAAATGTTGCAATAATGACATTGAACTTAAGATTTGTCATACCTATGGCCTTTTGCTTGATTTTGGTTTGAATTTTGATTTGGATTTCGAGTGATGCCTCATCCACTTGAGCTTGAACCGCTGCTTCTTCCACCTCTATGTGGACTTCTTCCTCTACCCTATGATTTGATATTCCTCTTCCTCTACCTTGACCAACTGAGATTTGTATCTTGAAGGCATACTCCGATGAAGTAATTTTTGTTCTACTCAACCTATGTTCATGAGAAATAAGTGTGGCATGAAGCTCATCCACTGAAAATTGTGAGAGGTCCTTTGCTTTTTTATGGCCACAATAATAGGAACAAACCTTGCTAGTAAACTTCTTAGATTTTTTTCAAATATTCCCCTTTCTTAAAGTGTCTCATCATGAGATCTAATTTTAGTAATGAGTCCAAGTGTCTCACCATGAGATCTAATTTTAGTAACCAGTGCAATAACTTGTGTAAAAAATGACTCTATTGTCTTAGACTCTTTCATACATATGGTTTCAAAATCTCTTCTTAACATTTGCAATTATGTTTTCTTCACCATTTCTATGCCTTAATATGACTTTGTTGTTGTTGGAATCCTTAGAAAAATTTTCTTGTGTACTACTTGAAATATGTAAAAGAGAGTTTTGGAGTCCTTCTTCCTGTTGTCTCTTAGAAAATATCTCTTTCCTTTTGTTAATGCATCATATGTTATTGCATCAACTAGTTCTTAGAACTCATTCTATACTAAACCCAAATTATCTTGAAAACAAAACAATGTCTTCATTGTGATTACCCAATAATCATAGTTCTTTCTTTCCATTAAATTAACAAATCTATGGATTTTTCAAGCTTGTTCTTGAAGCTTCCATATTTTACAGATAAAAACCTTCTCCTTGTTCAATTGCTAATAAACCTTTAGCTCTTCTTCCCACTGCAACAAGTTGCTCTAATAATCCTTACAGTGAAATCTTGTCATGATAAACCAAAACTTTGACACGTGCTCTAATACCACATGATAATAAAGGTAGAGAATAAAATAAAATGTTTATTGCACAACAATAAAACATAGAGTAAAAACTGCAGAAATAACACACAAACACAAAACAAAATATTTTGCAGTAAAACTAGAAATAAAGATTTCTAAAACCAGGGTGCAACAATATGGTATTATTTCTATTTCATAACAATAAATACATCTTCAACATAAATAGATGGAAGTGGCAACTCCTTTAACCATGGTTAAGACAAGATTTTTTTTACAAAATTTTACATATATTCTGTTTTTACATAGTAAAAATTGGTTTTACATTCCCACATATTTTCGCTCCAAACACTCAAACTTTTTGGCTACGAACCAAAAACTATATTTCATGAAATTAAAATTAAACCATTACACCATGAAACTATTTGCAAACATTGAACTCAATCACAAAATAATTTTCCAGTACATTATGACAATACGCAGTACACACTCCTGTCGCACAATAAATCCTTGCGTTCGATGAACATACCAACCATGCCAGATGTTTCAGGTGATTTTGATTGTGTTGCAGGGATGGATACTCGTACACATGTCAAAAAGTCATTTACTTGAGCATTCCTTCAACCTAAAGAAAAAATTGCAAATTGATTTGTTTTGTACTTCTAGGTTTGGTGCATGTGGAACATTTCATTCTGTTAGTTGTGATTAATATCGAAGACTTTGTATACCACATGTTGCATATTTTTTTTTAATGGGTGTCAAATCATACACTTTTAAATGGAATTTAAACAAGTTGCTTCTCTAGAGCGTTAGATCATGAATAAGATAAAGTTAATTTTTGTTATTTACTCCAAATGAATACAATATATTTTTATTATAAAGTTGTGACTATTTTGCACCAATTAGGTTGTGGTTATCTCAATACAAAATTATGCAAAATTATGCAGAGCCTTTCATTTATGGATCACAACCCAACACATTAGTGCCCAATAGAGGCAATGTTTTTATGTTTTTAATCACAATTTTTTTTCAAAATCTTTTTATTATATGAGTATGATAAAAAAATTCAAAAGAAAGATGATGTACTTATTTATGTAGAAAACTAAACATCAAACAACTAATTAGAGAAAAAAAAATTCCAATTAACCATAGGTAATCTTGTGTGGAAACCACCCCTTGTTACTAGGTTAACATAAAGAAAGGTGTAGGCTAACATAAAGAAAGGCCTATGCTAACATAAGAAAGCCCTCTAATTCATTATCTGAATCATTTTTATGCTCATCTTTATTGTCAAAGAAGCTTAATCTCAGTGAAGTAAATATGCCTTATTTCATCATTACATAAAAGAAACAAAGATTATATCATTTCTTCTCATGTCACATCAAATAAAGTTACTCTGCATATTCTTATTCCACTAGTGATTTATGTACGGAAATTCCACCTTTTTTATTTCAATAATGACATAGAAAAATTCTTTCGCTTTCATCTTTATTCCAATCATAATGGGAGAGGTTTGAAAATTGGCCATGGCTCTGTAATCAAATCAAAGCATCACAATTGAATATCAGTAGGCTGCAATATTATGCCTAAAATGGAAATCGAATTTAGGAGTTAGTGGTTCATTTTTTACATTCCTACTCATATGGTTAGTATTGATTGAGTAATCGATTGAATTGAGGGGAAATGTTATTGTTATCCCTCTTTGATTTCACTAGTTTGATTTTTGACATCAAGAAATATATGAAAAATATTCCTTTATTCCTAATAAAGCACCAACAAATGCATATGCAAATGAATATGTCGAGACAAAGTGCCCAAGCTTCAAGTAGTACTTATGCAACCACCTCTGAAGGTCTTGCTCCAACTGTGACAACTTCTTAATTCAAGAATCCCTTATTGTCAAACAAGAGAAATCATTTATAATGCTCGTGATGTGGGTGATCGATGCAGATGTTAATTCTTTGTTCTACATTAGTGTTGTTGGAAACAATGGATTTGGAAAATCTCTTCTTCTGAAAATACTCCTCAACAACCAAAAGGTGAGAGTTTTCTTTAGAAATGGCTTCTTACTTTGCCTCATTGTTTATCAGTGTCCCTCTTTTAAAATCCCTACAGATAAAATTTGTGGTCAAATAACATTGCAAACAAAAATAGATTTGGTTAAAAATATGAAGAAATAGGTTGCAAAAGTGTGGTTAAATAAAAAAAATACAGGAAAATATGGTTTCCTTGTTCTTAGATGTTGTCTAGGGAGAGGGTGGAAGATTGTTAGAGGAATTGGGTGTGGCCCTACTCAGTGATCTCTCCAAATCCAAAGTTATTGTGAATTCGAGGGATAGAAGAGATCTATTGGAGATGGGAGTTTCAGATAATTCCACAATTAAAATGGGATATTTAGTCCAATAAAATAGATAGGATTTGTTTTTTCATAATGCGGTTCCATAAAAAAATGGAAATCTGCTAAGAAACATCGACGAATGGAGTTGACATTTAAGGCCTTTTATTAACATTGGTGTGTATCTTTGCTCTAATTGCAGAGGAAGATCCCTTTGTCATAAATCACGTTCAATCATTTAATATCAATAGAACTTAAATTTAGCCCTAAAAGGATTGAAAGTAGGCTGAATGAATCACTCCATAAATAACATTCCATCGTGTATGTTTGTGGACTAAATGTGACAAAAATACATTCTTCCATAAATGATTTAAAAAATAGATAATTCTCTCTCTTAAAAATGAAATATTGAATAAAATATATCACCACACCTCTACATATCCTCCCACCATATATCCACAATGATTAGTTATTATGAACTCTTTTTTATTTGCATTAAACATGTGACTACCCATTTTGCACAACTTTATCATAAACATAAAAAACTTGTCACTAGATCTTTATCATTTTTTATGAATAATTATAAAAATTAACCACTCTTGTTTTTCCAATTTTCAAAATATAATGAACATTAAAAAAATTATTATTATTAAAATTATAAAATTTGACAAATAAAAATTATAGTTATGGTAATAAAATTCATTCTATATTTTTCAAAATAAAAATAATCCCATCATGCTTCCTTTTTCCCAGAAAAGTTATCCCATTCCTCACTTGGAATCTCCTCGGTGCTGATTTTTCCCTTCAAACAACTAAACGTATATATAGATATGTCTTTTTTTACATAAAGAAACACCTCCAATTCATTATTTGAATCTATTTTATGCCATCTCTATGATGGTGTGGTAACGAATCTTATTCGCGGAAGTAAATAGGCCTTATCTTGTATTTTGGCATAAAAGAAACACAGTATGTCGTTTCTTGCTACGTCACATCAAATAAAATTCCTCCACGTATTCTTATTCCATTAGTGATTTATGTACTACACTTTCACCTTTTGTTTATTCGAACTGTGAGACAAACGGAAAATAAAATTTTCCAATTTTCAATTTTATTATCCATGCCGTTCACCATAGGGTATAAGTTATGGAAATTCTAGTCATATTTAGAGAAAATTTAGTAAAGATTTTTGTAAATTCAAGTTATACTTGTTAAACTTCAAAATTTTAGGTGTCTTAGACATTTTTTATGGTGCTGAATCTATTTCCACCATCAAAAATACGATTCAAACATTGTCTCTATAAGATTTTTTTGAAATTTTTTTTACCTCCGACACTTTTGGTCGTCCAAACAATGTTGATAAACGACTATTATTTTATAAAATAAATATTGTAAAATATAATTTTATTTATTTAAATTTCGATTGGTATAAAAAATTCAAGTCTTATCGTAGCATCAAGTCAAATAAAAATAAAAATGATAATATCGTGAATAAGCCGCAAGTTGCAACGAGAACCATTGTGAGCGAATCGTTGTTTGGAGAACCGGTGAACCGTTGCATGTCGCTTGCAGCCGGTAGAGCAAAGACTTGTAGCCTGTTGAATGTCACATAGCACGTGAACACTTGCAGCATATTAGCGTGTGGATGATGAAATAGTAGACTTGTGACCAGACTCGTGGTATGGATGATGCGTGAAGGATCATTGATTTGCATTTTCTAAATTCATTTGAAGGACTGCTTATTTTACGTTTAAGTGCATAGGCATAAGCTCTAAGGCTAATTGTTTCTTATTGGTAGAGGGTAATGCAGGGAGCATTCTATGTTATTGGAAGATAGTTGTGGTGAAGTTCAAGTCAACTTAATATGAATTTAAAAATAAATAAATAAATAAATAGAGTTTTTTTTTTTGAAGTGCTAACCTATGTTGTGATAGATGTGGTGAAGTCTAAGTGAACAATTTTATATGAATTTAAAGATAAATAAATAAATAGAGTTATTTTTTTTGAAGTGTCAACTTATGTTGTGATAGTTGTGGTGAAGTCGAAGTGAACAACCTAATATGAATTTAAAAATAAATAAATAAATAGAGTTATTCTTTTTGAAGTGCCAACCTATGTTGTGATAGTTGTGGTGAAGTCCAAGTGAACAACCTAATATGAATTTAAAAATAAATAAATAAATAGAGTTAATCTTTTTGAAGTGCCAACTTATGTTGTGATAGTTGTGGTGAAGTCCAAGTGAACAACTTAATATGAATTTAAAAATAAATAGAGTTATTTTTTTTTGAAGTGCCAACCTATGTTGTGATAGTTGTGGTGAAGTCCAAGTGAACAACCTAATATGAATTTAAAAATAAATAAATAAATAGAGTTATTCTTTTTGAAGTGCCAACCTATGTTGTGATAGTTGTGGTGAAGTCCAAGTGAACAACCTAATATGAATTTAAAAATAAATAAATAAATAGAGTTATTCTTTTTGAAGTGCCAACCTATGTTGTGATAGTTGTGGTGAAGTCAAAGTGAACAACCTAATATGAATTTAAAAATAAATAAATAAATAGAGTTATTCTTTTTGAAGTGCTAACCTATGTTGTGATAGTTGTGGTGAAGTCCAAGTGAACAACCTAATATGAATTTAAAAATAAATAAATAAATAGAGTTATTCTTTTTGAAGTGCCAACCTATGAGAGAGTAGGTCTTCCATTAAACAAGTTGACACATGGTAATTCACCTTTGTCATTTTTTAATAATTTATTTTATAATGAAAAAACCACTTAAAAATGAAAAACTTTAAAATGATTATTGTGAAAAGTTTGACCACATTTAGTTATTATCTCTATCTTAGTATAACACATTCATTTTGCATTGAATATATCAAACTATTTTATAAATTAGACATGGTAATATATATATATATATGAGTTTTGATTAGTTTATAGAGTTCAAATTTTATTTTGCAAACATTTTTTTATCTGCAGCATGTTGTTTGTAGCGATGTGTTGAGTGAATTTCCACATGAAGCTCAAGTATATAATTATTTGAAAATTAAACTACAATCTATTTACTCATAATTAAATAAACAATACATATGACAGTTTGAGAATGTTGACATTTGAAAATTAAACTACAATCGATTTACTCATAATTAAATAAACAATATATATGAGAGTCTAAGAATGTTGACATCGCTTATGACTATCTGAGAATGTTGACATTGCTGCTACAATAATCTTGTCACTTTGGCGTTTTACATTTGTTTTGCTTATCAGTTTGGTGCATTGACCAAGAAGTAATTATGTGCATATTTAAACCAATATGTGACTGTACACAATTAAAAATGGCACTGTACATGTGGATGGTGAAATACACCTCATGTCTTATGCTAAATCTAATATTGTATTTGTATTTATAGTAAAATGCATGGATCTTGAACTTCCATGAAGATTAATAATACTCAACAACTTATATATCTTTTATTTACATTCATACACAATTCTTGGCTAACTAATATCATTAATAGTAAAAAGTTTTGTACGATCCTCCCTGGAACATTACTATTATTAAACAACTTAAAAGCAGGATCTTAATCAAAATAAATATACTTCAAAAAGCAAATCTTGACTTATTATTCAGAGAGAGATAATGTTTGTCCTTTGTTACTCTCAAATTTAAACTAAATTATAATATATACATTGTTAGCAATTTTGAAGAATATTTGTTAATTAGAAATATGGACATCACTCTTTATTTAATTTATTTCTAATTTTCTTCCACATATAAACTATATATTCTTTAGCTATGTTTGTGGTCAATGATGTCGGCATCTTAAACACTTCAATAGTAAAACACTTTTTAGTATCTTTCTCTATATTCCATCCAAGGAATTATAATGTATAAGTGCATCCAAGGAATTTTAAGTATAAGTGTCTCCAAATATTTGTAATGATTTTTTATTTCTTATCTTATTTCTTCTTTCTTCTCTGTATAAAATATCAATAAACAATTTTGGTTGACTTAAAAGAGGTTTCACAATCGTTATTATTTTTTCCGTATTATTTGTACATCAAAAGATTTAAAAATTAATCTTATTTATTGGCAAAGGAATATAAAAATTATACTCATTAATATAAAAAAAGTCCATTAAAAATTAATCTTATTTATTCGCAAAGGAATATAAAAATTCTACTCATTAATATAAAAAAAGTCCATTAAATTTATAGCGCAATGAATAAAAAAATTATAAATTTATCATTGCTTTTCATTTATTTTACTCCATTTTTAGTTGTGAACTTTATCATCCATATATTATAGTATTGAATTATTATTAAAGCTTTATGGTTAATTTAAATTTATTTTTAAGTTTGGAAAATTGACATATATTATACAATTTTAAAAATTTATATTTTAAATATTTTTATTTTTTATTTTTATAAAATAAATGTTTTATTTTTATCAAAATTGTGCTTTAAAATAATAAAATAAATATTAAAAATATTTTAATTTACAATTTTAATTATTTAAACTATAGTTTAAAATAAAATTAATTAAAAATGTATGTGGAAAAATCCAAAATTTAAATTTAAATTATATTTCAACTCTTTTTTTAAATGATTTTTTTTCAAATTCAATACAATAAAAAAATAATTACAATTAAAATTTACTATAGATATCTGTATTATCCAATAAAAATAACAATTTATTTTTTAGTTGTCAAGATTTATTTAAAAACATTATTTATTTGTGAGTGGAGATTTTGCATGGTTATTCATATTATCAAAATCATCTAAAAGATTCTCACATTATTTTTTTATTTATTAATGAATTTCTGCAAAAATTGAATCAAATGAATTTGGTTTTCTTCACTATTTTTTCATTTATTTACTTTAATTTAGCTATATCTAAACTAAGCAAGAGGAAACACTAGCTATGCAGTCTTGTTCTAATCATGATTAGAGAGATTTGAAAATCAACCATGGCTTTGCAATATAATATAAACATCACAATTGAATAATCAGTAGGCTAAATTGTTATGTTTGAGAGAGAAGTTAGGAGTTAGTGGTCTAATTTCCGATCGATTACTCAACTGAAGCGATACTATTGTTAGTATTTCTTGTATTGGTCGAGGAATCAATTAAATTGAAAGGAAAATTTGGAGAATATCTTGTTATCCTCGAGGATTATATATTATATATATATATATATATATATTATATAATATATATATAATAATATATATAATATATATATATATATATATATATATTAATATATATATATATGTTTCCAAGTGTTTTTATCGTGCTGTGAGAGGGATTTTGTATATTACTATGTGAGAAAATCATATCACGGGAGATTTCATTTTTTTTGGGCTAACTTTCTTTTAAAAGGAGTTGTCTATAATGCAACTTTTTGGAGATTCCGGTGACGGAATCTGGCGGAAGAAATTGAGGTTAAATCTTGAATTGTTGCAGTTAAAATGGTTTTTTAACTGCATATTTGGATTCAGCACCCTGAAAAACCCCTGGGACGCTTTGATTGTACAGAAACTAGCTATCAAACTTGCGATTCCAATAAAATGCGGATTTTGACCGGAAGAACCCACGGGAAAGGCTTTCAAAAAGTCGCATTATAGACAACTGCCTTTTAAAATGTTTGGTGTACCTATGGAAAGTTCGTCTCGCGGAGAAAGTTTTGACACGTCATTTAAAATTTGATGAATATGAATCAAGAAAATACAAAATATGGGTTCTCTACATAGTATGTTTGTTTAGGAGAATCATGCACATGATCTTCAAAGAGTACAAACTAGTGGATGTTTGGAAGAGGTTTCAAAAGGATTTCTTTTAAATTGTTGTCTGAAATCTGCACTTCGCACTTCTTTATTTGGCTAAAAATTCTTATCTACGACTTTAGGCATGTAGTATTTAAGAGGTTTGATGCCATTTGACTTTCTTATGATATCCACGTGATCTACATATCATTCCCAATAATCTCCACAATATCTTCACATAATCTCCATTATCCTACATCTAAGATAAGGTGGTTGTAAATCACTTATTTTAGAATTGGCTCTATCTTATTGTAACCTCTTTCCTTTTATGAAGGATGAGTTATATGTATAAATATCAGAGGATCTAAGTCATTTGGAAGAGGTTAGAGCTGGAAGAAGACAAAGGAGAGGCTAAGTGTTAAGAATATGTTTATGAAACAAATGTAGAAGATTTGTATTTTTTCCTTTGATTAAATATCAAACACATACTTTCTCTTTTCCAAAGTATGTGTGCTTATTTAACTTCAAATCAGTAGACTCTTTACCAATGATTCATAAATCTGGGAGAGCCCCCTATGTAAAGGATGTGTTTCTCTTCTTCTCTTAGTTTTGTTTAGTTACAATTAATTTAGCTCTATGCTTAGTTTAATGCTTTTAATTATTTTTAATTGTAGTTGATTTACAGTGTGTGTTTTCAATATCATTTGCTTATAGTTTGGTGTGGTGTATCAACATGGTGCAAGCTATTCATATGAACCTTCCAATTGAATAGAGAGTTGATTCCTCTTTGATATCATAACTTTGAATTTTGTAATTGATTTATGAGAAATATTTACATGGTTATGAGGATTTAAATATGTTTAGAACCTTAACCATGTTGAAGTAGTTAAATTGCAATTATTTCCATATATTATCATCTAATTTCATGTTCATTTTTAATAGATAGAATTAGAGACCATACCTTGCATATACACTACATTACGCTTCACAAGTTTACCAACACAGATTGATGATTTAAATGTAACATAATTCTAGCATAATTGAATCAACCGATATTTGATACACTCCATCTATCCATTTGTCTGCTAATGAAAATTAGAACGATGTAACAACTACATCCCCACAAGTTTGAACGATGAGGTCCAAAGCTTCCCCATGAACCTTGCATCTCCATCTGATACAATACTTAATGCAAGACCCTAATACCTCACCACACTTTGGAAAAACTTTCTTATTGTCTCCTCTACACTACATGGTGCATTCATTGGCATGAAGATGGCATACTTGGATAATTGGTCTACAAAAACCAATACCTCATGATAGCCTTGCATCACCGACAACCATGAGACCAAGTTCATCGATACACTCACCTAAGATTTATTTGGATTTGGTAAATGTTGCAACAATCTTGTCTGCCCTCTGGTATCAGACTTATTCTCCTATCATATATTGCAAGTGTGAACATACTCTTCCACATCTCACCTCATGTTTCCCCAAAATTATCCTCTCCCTAATAATTTCAATGTTCTTTCTTGTCCTAGGTAGCTATCCCAAGGCAAGTCATGACACTCTTTCAAGAGATCCCTCCCGAGTCCACCTATTTTAGGAACATATATGTGTGACCTATAGAACAAGAGATCATCCTACAACCATAATTTCCTTAGCTTTCCTTCCTTCACGTGCTTCATTATGTTCTTTGTTGTAGTTTCATTCTATAAACCGTTCATAGATTATTATTTGTAACTCCTCAACAAAATGAATATACCTCTCTCCTAGTGTAGGTAGGGCTTCTTCTTCCTCAAGTGATACTAATTGTGCCTTCCTGCTCAAGGCATCCACCTTGTGGTCAACCTTGCATAAGGATTCAAAAGCATATTATAGGGCATGTGATGCATGCCAAAGGATGGGCAAACCCTTGCTCAGGGATGAGCTTCTGCTGAATCCGCAGATATCGCTACAACCCTTCAAGAAGTGGGCGATTGACCTTGTAGGACCAATTCAACCTCCAGGGAAGAAGACAAGTGCGCGGTATGTCATCACTGTGACTGAGTACTTAACTAGATGGACAGAGGCACGGCCTGTGAAGAGCTGTACAAGCACAACAACAACCAAATTCATCTTTGAGTATGTGCTGACAAGGTTTGGTTGTCCAAAAATTTTAATGAGCGATCACAGTACACACATTCTTAATGAGATGATTAGCGCGATGACAAAGGAATTTCAGTTCTACCATTAGAAGATCACACCATATCATCTGCAGGCTAATGGGACAGTGGAAGTGTTTAATAAAAAGGAATTTCAGTTCTACCATTAGAAGATCACACCATATCATCTGCAGGCTAATGGGACAGTGGAAGTGTTTAATAAAATATTGGAGAGGGCGCTCACAAAGGTTTGCAATGCTCAAAGAAATGATTGGGATGTTCGCGTGATTGTGATCTATGGGATTATAGAACGACTTGAAAGAAGTTGACTGGACAAATGCAGTTTAGACCGGTTTATGGCGTGGAAGCTATGATGTCGATGGAGTACATTGTACCTAGTCTGCACATAACGGCATTCATAGGAATGACGGATCGCAAAGCCTTAGAGGAGAGGCTCGCGCAGCTAACAGAGCTTGAAGAAGATAGATTTCTAGTTGGATTCCATCAATAATTTCAAAAGGAGCACGAAAACACATGGCACGATCGGAACATCAAACTGCGCACCTTCAAGGTAAATGATTTAGTTATGTTATATGACAGCAAGTTTGATAAATTTTCAGGAAAATTTCGGATGCATTGGTTGGGGCCATATGTCATCAAGGAGATTGCTGATGGTGGAGCAGTTATGTTGGTAAAGTTGAATGGAGAACCATTCCCAAGGAGAGTTAATGGTAGCCAATTGTAGCCATACACCGGCAATCTGGCTAGATGACGACACGATGGAAGCATAGTCTTAGCACTCTAGGTAGCTGAAAGGAGGCGCGAAACTATAAACTACATTGCCCAGGTTTGTGAACTGTGCAATTGGGGAACTGCGCAGAATGGAGGAATGTCACAGTGTCAGCAGAAATGTGCGGGAAGCTGCGCTATCCAAGAAGGGACTGCGCAGGGCAGCTAGAAAGTGACCATTTTAGTCACTGTTCATGACTTGATAGTGGGAAAATGGCTAAAAGGAGCGGGGGGGCGACATTGAAGTCAAAATTTAAGTGTGAGATTTGTGAAAATCTGCTGCCAATCCAGCATTTATGAATGAATTTTGGGGGGAACGGTTGGATTTGAATTTGAAAATGCCTATAAATTACAGGTGGTTGCCTAGTGAAAAACACTTGGTATTTTGAGAATTGAGGTGTTGAGCTATCAGGTGCGTATGAACCGTGAGTACTTTGAAGCTTTGATAATGAGTTCATCATTTGAGAAGTTGCCAAAGGAGATAGAGGAGTTGTTGTCTAGTATCATGTCGGCGCCCACAGAAACTGCAATCATGGGAGAAGAAATGGAAGTTAAGGGAACCACCCCAGAAGTAGCAATGGCAGTTGAGGGAGCTACCCCGAAGGTTGCAAGCGTCGAAGTACCAACAGAAGTGCCTAAATCACCTAGGTTGCCTAGGCCGAGGCCTACATCGAAGAAAGAGGGTCCAAAAACAAATAAGGATGAGCAAAAAGCGCCACAGCCGATGCGTGCATTACCCAAAAAGCACCCACGGAAGGAAAAGCCCACTATGCAGGAGAAGGGAAAGCTAATTGACCTGCAGCGTGTAGAGGATGTTCAAGAAATGCCTATGGATGAGGAAGACATTGACATGGGGGCGGAGGACATTGACATTGAGGGGTTCAACCGTATCTCTAAATTGCTCGAGTACATTCCTTTGCGCAAAGGCAAGACAAAGGTTCTGAAGGACATTGATGAAAGCAAGGTCATGCTGCATACACTGTTGCTGCCAGAAAAAATCGCCATTGAGGGACCGCTCCTGGGGCATGTCCCCCATTTAAAATTGGAGGATTGGGATTTGGCCGATATGAAGCACTTTCCTCACTTAGCAATATATCAACTCATGCACCACGCATACTATAAAGACTGGTGTGACCACGCTGGAGCCAAGAAAGTGGGCAAAAGGGCTGGATAAGGTTGGTCTATTAAACATGTTGTGGGTACCGCACTACAACCATACGCCCATAACCATGATAGTAATCAAGCAGCTGCTGTGCTTGGTGCACAATGGGTGCCTGTGGCTAGAGGAGATGATAACGGTCATTGACATGCTGATCCATAGGATCACTTGACTACCGCACATAGGAGAAAACCTAGCCATGGAATTTGGCGGAAAGACAGGTGAGTGCGACCTCACCGAAGCAATGAAGGATAAATTTAAGCTCACTAAGAAGCCATGCGGCTACTCCATCACTAGCATAACCAACCCCACGATCAAGGTAGCCACCCAGATCCTAGCAGGAAAGATTATGAGGAAGTGTTGAGCAGATGAAGTGTTGGCACTAGTAGTGTCACTAGTGGCCCAGTGCATGGAGGGCGTACAGTTCAACTGGGCGCGCTACCTCTGCAGGGAGTTCCTCGTGAACTACAGAGAGGCACAAGATCAAAGAAAAATGTTCACTATGCATGGTTGTTACTGTCCATAGTGTTCGTCGTGTGGCAGTTACCAAAGGATAGTCAGTTTCCTATGGTTGCGCAGGACCTACCAGAAGTAGTGAAGTTCACTTCACTCTGGGCTATGAAGGACCTCGAAAGGGTCAAGGACAACAAGGTCTTTTGGATCTTGATGGAGATGAGTATTCAAAAGTCCATCAACTGCAATATGTAGTTGTCACTATCAGTTTATGATAAGCTAACAGAGTATGTAGAGTTCAAGGCAGACTTTCGCCATGCCTCCATGCGCACATGAAATGATCCTGAACAAAAGTGGTATGACCTTCCATACCTGACCACAAACGACACGATCGCAGTGGTACTTAACGTTGGCCGGCAGAATGGCGCACCACTTCGGACTTGATAGTTGGGTCTAGAAAGTCTGCAACACAACGAAAAAAGGAAGAAGTCAGGCTGAAGATGGAACAATTGGCTGAGAAAAGGAAGAAGGAGGCTGAGGATAAAACCAAGGCGGAGTGTGTTGTCGTGAAGCAAACATGAGGATAGGAAGAAGAGGGGGAGCGTGGCTCTGACAGGAGCCAAAAGTCGCCTTCCCCAGAGACAGAGGAGGACGAATAACAATCAGAACAGAGAGGAGTGAACCTAGAGACTACTCCATTCCGGGTTAAGCGCGCCAGGGAACAAGATAAAGCAGGGCTGTAGAAGAAGTCCAAGGCCAACATGACTTCCCTTGACCTAATCACCTTGATTGAAGGTGATTTGAACGATGTTGGTGATGTGGTGAGGGATGCGCCTACGAAACTATTGCAACAGTTCGAGCAGCAGTAGAAATATGCCTTGGTCGCCATTCAGACGAGTCTGCGCAAGGTGCAGATCTAGGCATCGCAGGTACAAACCAATGTGGCATGGAGCAATGCGACGTTAACTAGTTTAGCGCCTACCACCTTAGAAGCAGTAGGGATGGTGCCCATGCTGGATCCTCGGGAAATAGCGCTTCTAGACGGAGTGCTGATTACAGAAGCCGAAGCTGACGAGGCCACTATCAATGCCCTCAAGGGGGTTGGACTCAATTTGGCCACGCTTCCAAGTGAAGCCCTTCTCACTTTGCAGGATGGTGTGATCATGGAACTTCGGGCCTGTGAACAGTGTGCGCTATACGTTATCAGTGAGAAGAGGGTGAATAACGCTCAGATGGATGCACAAAAGAACTTTTCTATTGATCTCTTTAAGGCCATCACAGACAAGAATGAGTGCATGGGTAAGGTAGTGGATGAGGCATGCAAGTTTGTCTCGGAGCTCGACATTCCCGAAGATGAGCTAGTGGATGTGAGAATTCGAAAGCTCATCATTGGAGTGTGCGAAGCGAGGATATAATTGAAAAAGGTTCAGTTTGAACTGAACCTTAAGATTGTAGCACTTGCACTGCAGGCCCAACCTTGGAATCCACCTGAAGTCATAGAGCAGCACAAGTCAACTGTTAGGGACGTCATTACAACAATAGATAGTGCAATAAAGGATTGAACTGCGCTCTTTGAGTAGTCGCCAGCTTACAGGAGGACCCCAATGTGCAGAGGATGGAAACAGAGGTGCGGGAGCTGCAGCAGCGAATAACGAGGTTAAAGCGACAGCACACACCGTCGCCATTACCCAAAGGCTAGCAAAGCTGCAAGAAACAAAGGCACTGAAAGAGTAGGTGGATGCATCATAGCACAGGGAAGCATTATTGAAGGCTCGATTGAAGCCTTGGCTAGACGAAGCATATGTGTTCATAGCCACCGTTGAAGGAAAATCGGCTAGTGTACACAAAACGCAGCATAAGGCACAGGTAGATGGCGCAAGGCTAGCAATGTAGCAGCTAGTCGAGCAGATGAAGGAGCCTGCAACACAATGTACCACTGAAGTTGTAGTGGTATAAGTGGATTTGGGAGGTCTTCACGACAGGATCTCCATGCCAGCAGAGTGACTCGAGGGCGAGTCACCAGATTTGTGTTGGGGGCATGTTGGGAACGAGTCCCCTGGGGTCAGTTTTGGGGTTAAAAGCCCAAGTTTTGGGGCTAAAGGCCCAAGTTTTGTTTAAATAATGTGAAGTATCCACATTTTGTGGCTGCAAAGAGTGAAGATGTAAAGAGTTACTAAGGGTTTTCCACCCTTCTTTTGTATAATTCATGTCAGCTTTAGAGATTTATCCATGGTCTGCGAACCATGGGATTGTATAAAAAGGGGGTCTTAGAAGAGTCTAAGACAGTAGGAGGGGAGTAGTTTTCGTGCTATGTTTTAGGTATGGGTCTGTGAGAGCTAAGAGCAAAGAGTCTTAGCGTAGGAAGAGGCTTTGCAGCTAAGTGTGCAGAGGCCTAGGGTAGAAATCCATAGCTACGTGCGCGAACGCCTGCAGCTATGTGCACAGGGCAATCACAGTCTCTACTGGAAATATGGATTATTAATAAAGAGGAATATTCTGCAATTATCCTTGTATGCATTATTTTACTTTTGTTATGAATTTTGTAGTTATGTTATGTTGAATACTGGAATATGAAGTAATTCTATATTGATGTGTGAATCTATGTATTTTACTTTGTCATATGAACACAAGTAGGAATATCTATTTACGCGAAGATAACCGTAATGCATGTTAAAATAACCAATACTTAAGCGAATCTGGGTAGATACAGAAGTAAGAGTAATTACAGGGGCACGTAAGCGCCTGATCTATCTATTTAGGGTCTGCGAAGGACGACTAGAGACTTTCATGGAGGCTTTGAAGATGAATAAGAGAAGTACTTTGATAAGCCCTAAAGGGCTTATCGATCTGCATGAAAGAAGGTTAGGGCAATTAACTAACATCACAACCATCTCAGGGTGCGAAAAGTTGGCTCCTGCATCCCCCCATACTGCTTCGTGTGAGACTTCAGTCCGCGCTCCATGGATTGATGCTGAAAGGGCCAATAGTGTAGGGATTTACTTAGCTGCTTAACGCTGAACTTGGGTCAGGGCCGATCAAGCCAACAATTAGTTACTTAGCAAAATCACAACTTTATCAATATAGAAAAAGTAAGCACATTGTTAGATTCTCCATACAGTATAAGTAATTGCAATATATATAATCCACAAAAATAAGTAATAGCCTGATAAGAACTTCCAATAGTAATTGGTCATCGCAATGAAGACCCCCACATCATGCACATTACGAGGCTTCTCCTAATCTACCATCTCATTTATCTTCTCAAGGCCTATACGAATACATCCTTGACCAACCCAATGGTCCATAAATGGTATCTCCTTCTAAGTGAACATGCACTTCAACTTCTTCAAGTACACCTAATGCTTCCACAATGCCTCAAAGACTTTTGCCAAGTGCTCGTTATGGTCATCCATATCATCATTGAACATTATAATATCGTTGAAGTATACTATGAAAAAATTGTCCAAGAACAAATGCAATAACTCATTCATGAGGGTTGAAAATGTAGAAAAAGAATTACATAGGCCAAAAGGCACAATTAGGAATTCATAACTTCCATGCTTCATTACCATGGTCATCTTTGCTTCATCGCCCTATACTATCCCAACCTGATAGTGACCCTATCTCAATTCAAGGTTTAAGAATACCTTGGCCTTAACCAACTTGTCAAAGTAATTTTTTGCTAGTAGAAGGGGGTACTTGTTCATCAGAGTATGTTTGTTCAAAGCTCGGTAGTCAGGGCACATCCTGAACCCATTAGTATCCACCTTCTTCATAAAGAGTATTGTAGCACCATAAGAAGAAAAAGAATGATGAATAATCCTTTCATCAATAAGCTTTGTCAATTGACACCTCAAATCATTCAACTATAGACCTGACAACTTGTAAGGAGGTCATGCTAGTGGTGGAGCACCAAGCTCAAGCTTGATGTGATGATTAACTATTCACCTAGTGGGATTACTTTCAATAACTCATCCAACATCTTACATGCATATGTCATTGGAAACTAAAAAAGCTTGAACAAAATAGTCATCCACATCCCATTATATCCTACTTCCTTAATCACTGTTGCATATAAATGAGCTTTGACCATCATACTACTCTCTCCATACTTAGTGCAAAGACAATATTCACACCTCCCTTCATCTTCCATGAAATTATGCACATAACCCATGTATTGTTGTCACCTAAGATAATGAGTCGATCCACCCATGGTATCAAAACCACATTATTTCCTCTCAAGGAATCTTATCTCAATATCACCTCAAAATAATTCATAGTCAATAGTATGAAATCGAATAATCCCTTCCATCCATCAATCTAAAATGACACAACGGTTTCCAATCATGTCAATGTTTTAGCCTAAAAGTTTACAACCTTCACCGCAGTCCTACCTTCAACTACCTCCAACCCAAACTACTATGCCAAAATTTCGTTCATGAATTTGGGTGAGGCATCTATATCAACAAGTGCTAGTGCTTCCCTCTTGTTGATCTCCATGTCCACAAAGCATAATATGTGCCTTTAGTTGTCTTATTCCTTCCCCAAGGCAACAATTATCATCTAAGGATCTTCGTGTGAACAAGAACCACAAAAAGGAAACATGCCTCTTTTCTTGCACGTATCCATTTGGTTGTATTATTGAACTACTCTAATACCAATTATCATGATCCAATGGGCTTTGCATGGTTACAAGGCATGCTCAGTGCAACATGATCCCTTGAGCATGCAACACTCGAGTGTTTCACAAATATATAGTGTAGCAGAATGTTAATCCACCCAGACTGTGCCTCACAATATGCTACTCTTCTTTATATTCTATATTAGTGTTGGGAACGAGTCCCCTGGGTCAATTTTGGGGTCAAAATCCCAAGTTTTGGGGCTAAAGGCTTAAGTTTTGTGTAAATAATGTGAAGTCTCTACATTTTGTGGCCGCGGAGTGCGGAGATGTAAAGAGTTAATAAGGATTTTCCCCCCTTATTTTGTATAAGTCATGTTGGCGTTAGAGATCTACCCATGGTCCGCGGACCATGGGAGTGTATAAAAAGGGAGTCTTAGAAGAGTCTAAGGCAGTAGGAGGGGAGTAGTTTTATGCTATGTTTTATGTATGGGTATGTGAGAGCTACGAGAAAAGAATCTTAGCATAGGAAGAGGCTCTGTAGCTGAGTGTGCGGAACCATGCAGTTGTGTGCGCAGGGTAGTCAGAGTGTGTACTAGAAATTTGGATTATTAATAAAGAGGTATATTCTGCAATTATCCATGTATGCATTATTTTACTTCTGTTATGAATATTGTAGTTATGTTATGTTGAATATTGGAATATGAAGTAATTCTATATTGATGTGAAAATGCAAGTAGGAATATATGTTTACGCAAAGATAACCATAATGCATGTTAAAGTAACCAATACTTAAGTGAATCTGGGTAGATACAGAAGTAAGAGTAGTTACACGGGCACGTAAGTGCCTGATCTATCTATTTAGGGCCTGCGAAGGACGACTAGAGACTTTCACGAAGGCTTTTAGGACGAATAAGAGAAGTGTTTTGATAAGACCTAAAGGGCTTATCGATCTGCACGAAGGAAAGTTAGAGAAATTAACCGACATCACGACCATCTCAGGGTGTGGAAACTAGGTTCTTGCATCCCCCCATACTACTTCAGGTGAGACTTCAGTCCGTGCTCCGCTGATTGATGCCAAAAGGGCCAGTAGTGTAGGGATTTGCTTGGCTACTTAATGCTGAACCTGGATCAAGGCCTATCAAGCCAACAAATGGTTCTGTTGCCAGGACTGGGATCTGCATAATGAGATGTGTGATGTCACATCATTGGAATCCAACTAAGAAGGAGATTGAAGACTAGTTATATAGAAAGATCCACGAATTCGCAGTGCAAGAAAACAGGAACCCACGATTGACGAAAGAACAATGGTTGGACAGATATTTGTACATAAAGATACGCAAAATCTTCTTTTGTTCCTTCCTGGTTGAATTATACGAATGGATTGCGAAGTTGGCAGACGAGCAAGGGAGGTGGAGGCTTGACGGTCTAATTGTCTGGACCCTGGAGTTAGTGCGAAAATTGGAAGCCTCTAAAGATAAGATCACGTGCGTTATCGATCATTGGCTTGACCGTATCATAGGATGGTTTGTGACAGAGTTCACGGTCGATACTTCGGTCAGTTACAACAAAGCAGAGTGCCGCTTCTTAAAGGGGCCACGAGGTAAGTATTTGAAATCATTAAATACTTGGAATAAGATGCTCTTGTGTGAAAAGAGGCTTATGCAGTTACCTTGATGTTTGGGGCTACGTGAAGTGGAAGGAATTTCAGGGAGGGAGGAAGAAAAGGCCCTGAATATAGCCCACTGATTGAGCCTCCTTTAAATGATGATGAAGGAGCAACACAGGCTTCTTTTCTAAGTGCTATTCAGTTGATAAGACAGGGATTCCCATGAATACCTACACCGCCTCCATCCTCACCTCATCCATCCACACCGCCTCCATCCTCACCTCTAGCGCTTACCCCCTCACCCACATCCCTGCCACCTCCACCACCGTTCAACATGGAGAACTCCGTAAAAATACTTGTGTTCAAGGGTGTAGGAAATGAAGATCTGGATTAGTTTTGGTTTGTCATGAAGGCTGTGTGGGAAGCTCAGGGTATCATGGATGATCAAATGAAGAAAGCAACGTTGGTTAGTGATTTACAGGACCATGCAATAACTTGGTACATTAAGTACTGCACTGATAATCCGACGTCCATGTTTGCTGATATCCAGGCTGCGCTGAATAAGGAATTTAGTAGACCTAAGTCTGAGGCGCAATCAATTATGGGATTCAAGGATATCATTATAAAGCCTAGAGAGACACCGTGGGATTTGTATCAAAGATTGAAGTGTATGATCCATGAATCCAACATGAATATGATTGATGGGTAGCACCACGAATGGTTTGTGGCTTCGCTCCTACCTCACCTAAGGGTTGCGCTATCACAACAAAAGATCGAGACTCAAGCAGAAGCTTTGGAAATCGTGATGAGATTGCACGAGACACCAATGCAAGATCCTAATCTCGAGGTTCAGCAGATTCACACGCAGTTGCAGAACCTTTGCCTTGAAATGCAAAGTTCGAAGAAAAACAGAACAATTCGGCCAGAGGTGTGTGAAGAAGTGTGGTGCCTAAAGTGTAAAATACAGGGGCATGACAAAGATCACTGTCCTATTTTCTCAAATTATGTTGCATCAGGGGGACCAATGTCTCTGAGGTCGAAATTTGCAGTAGGGCCAAGTACAGGGCCCGCACTATGGTGTGCTATCTGTAAGGTAGCTAGGAAACATGTGACTGACAATTGCCATTTGCTGCAGAAATTAGTACAAACACCACAACAACTCTTCTACAACTTTTTTCAATTTGTGGGTCATGATGAGCGCAATTGCCGAAGTTATGAATTAATGATGGACAAGACACTACATATAGGGTGCAAGCAATAATGCGGCCTCTAGACCAAGGCATTGGAGGAGCACGAGGTGAGTATCAGGGGCATGGATGAGGCCGAGGTGGAGGAGGACCTGGTAGAGGTTGAGGGCAGATTATTTGTTACAATTATGGAGTACCAGAACACTATGCACGAGACTGCCTGAATTTGACGCGAATATCATGTCGTTATTGTACTCAATTTGACCATGCGATGGAGGATTTCGCTATATTGTTGGCCAAGATTCGTGAGAAGGGGGCGCAACCTCAACAACCGACTTATAACCTATAGATGATGAGGGCTGAGCCTCGTGAGGAAGACCCCAAGGTAAATATTATGCTATGGAGTGGAGTGACGAATGGTGAGGATAAGGGGAAGCATCCCAAAGAAGGCGAGTGGGTCTGCAAAGCACCAGAAAAGGAGACTGGTTTGATCCAGAATTCGCAAATTAAACATTTATGGAAGCAAAGAAAATTTTTGTTGATGCCTCTACCTCAGGGAGTCAGGAGAAACCAGTTGAAGAAATGGACCCATCCATGATTACCACGTTCTTGGAGACCTGCATGAAACTGCTCTGTGATAGTAAGGTTGTGAAGGGACTGTAGGAACTGATCAATAGGTGCGCTGGCAAGGAAACTACTACTGATGGACCGCGCATAGTTAGGAAGCTTGGTAAGCATAAGGCATGAATTGGACGTGAGATGAGACTCACCACGCAAATAGGAGAACACGAAATGGACAAAGTAAGCTTGGACTTAAGGTCCGACGTCAATGTTTTGCCGAAACAAACATGGGAAAGAATGGGGAGACTTGCACTACAGTGGTCTCTGATTCAGTTAAGGATGATGAATCAACAAAAAATCATCCCAATTGGGAGGTTGCAGGGGGTAACAGTTGATATTGGAGGCAAGAGCGCACTAGCAGATTTTGAAGTGATAGAGATTATGGATGACAACAATCCCTACCTTGTGCTTGTTGGGGTCGATTGGGCCACTAACATGAATGGGGTAATCAACCTGAAGAATCCAAAGATGATATTTTGAGAAGAAATCGCTCCTCGTAGTGGTGCCACTGGACCCTGCAAAAGGACCGCATTATACTGAACCGGTCCGCAATTATGAAAGTGATGACGATTTGGACCAGATTTACAAGATAATGGCGCGAGAACATGATTGGGTGAATCCGATAGTAGACAAACGTATTGCATGGGACCGCGAGAGCTCCTGCGCATCAGATTCAGATGAATAACTGGAGCACTAGAAGAATCGACTGCATGAAGTATCTACGCTACGTTGTAATATGATGACCAAGTCATTGCGTTCTGTATCATCAGAGGTAAGAAATCTACCTTACTAGGATGGGTTAACTGATTTTGATCACTTTTTGGATGCATTTGAAAGGGAAGTAACAGAGAAGCATCGCTTCCAGGCATTAGATTGGGCGTTGCGCGCTATGCCTGCAAGATGGTGGGGTAAACACAAAGATAGTTTTGATAATTGGCGCAAATATAGGAGGATGATAAGGGTATGCTTTGGTCATTTGAAAGTGCGATTAATAGAAAAATGTGATGGAAGAAATGATCACGCGACCATTAGGCCAAATGGACTAAAGTGTATGGAGCGAAGCCTCAACCGGAATGGGTCCATATGTTTTGTCATACCTTGGATGTTATACTAATTAATTGGTACTTGGAGATAGACCTCTGCCATGGCACCGAAGAATGGGATATTTTGCGCCAGGGATTTTTTATGACGTTCAGTTTTGAGGATGGATTTGAATCTATCGACGAAGCGTTGCAGGAGATTAAGACGAAAATTTTCAGGATACCACAAGATCCTCTAGATTTGATTCAACCTGATTGGACCACCCAGCTGAGCCACGCGCTGGAGTGCTACAATGTCACAGCGGAAGAAGAAGACGAAGACCCGAGGAACATTAATATTCCAGAGACTGAACGACACCGCGAAGTTGAAAGACCACAACTAGAGAACCAAGACATAACCAAGCTGCTCAAAACTAGGTAGGTGAACATTGGCACAGAGGTAGAGCCGAAGTTTGCAAATATTGGGGACTACTGGGACGACACGACAGTAGGTAAGGTCGTCAGACTAGTCCATGAATATCAGGATCAGTTTCCCACAAAGTTTTTCAGATCTGAAAGGGATAATAGGGGACTTGGGTGTCATGAAGATCGCCCTAAAACCATATGCGAAACATGTGAAGCAAAGACCTTACCGCCTCAATCTGAAGTATAAAGAAAGGGTCCGCTTAGAGTTAGACAAGATTCTCGCGACAGGTATCATTGAACCAGTGGAAGAAACTGATTGGGTAAGCCGAATAGTGGTTCAGGAAAAGAAGCAGAAGGAAGAAATAAGGATATGTGTAGATCTCAGGGAGTTGAATGATGCCTGCGTGCATGATCCCTTCCCAACTCCGTTCACCGATGAGGTCCTGGATAATGTTGGCGGCCAGGAAGCATATTCGTTCATTGATGGGTTCTCTGGGTACCATCAAATCAATATTGCGCTGGAGGATAGAAGTAAGATGACCTTCGCGACTAAATGGGGATGCTTCCAGTATACAGTGATGCCTTTTAGGCTGAAGAACGTGCCGACGATATTTTCGCGCGTAGTCATCGTGACATTCGAGGTTTTCATTCATAAATTTCTAGAAATATACTTTGACGATTGGACAGTGTTTGGACTGGTGAAGTTCCATCTGGTAAGTCTACGCTTGATGCTAGATACATGCCGGATGTACCAAATCACGCTCAGTGTGAAGAAATGTTATTTTGTGTCCCTTTTGAGATCTTGTTGGGCCATGTGGTATGTAGACAAGGCTTGATGGTAGACCCTGTGAAGATCACGGTCATAATCAATTTGGAGGCGCCAAGGAGTGTGAAACAATTGCGTGCAATGTTGGGGCATATAGGATGCTATAGGAAATTCATCAAGAGCTATGCCCAGATCACCACACTAATGAAAAAATTGTTAAAGAAGGATGTTACATTCTGTTGGAATGAAGAATGCCAGAAGAGCTTGGATGTGCTAAAGGAGAAAATGGTCATCACGTCGATCCTAGTCTTCCCAGGTTGGAAGAAGGAATTTCATGTGCATGTGGATGCATCATGTATTGCATTGGGAGCAGTACTGACACAGGCTGGTGAAGGGGACTTGGATCACCCTATAGAGTTCGCAAGTAGGAAGTTGTCCAAAGCTGAGAAAAATTATTCCACGACAGAGTGCGAAGGACTAGATATGGTGTACATGCTCCAGAAGTTCAGGCATTATTTGTTGGGCAGACATTTTAAGATGTATACAGACCATTCAACATTAAAATACTTGGACAACAAGTCTGTGTTGGGGGGGAAGATATGTAGGTGGTTTTTGTTGTTCCAGGAGTATGATTTTGAAGTTATTGTGAAACCAGGATGCTTGAATGCTGGACCGGATCATCTGTCACACATTGAAATGGGAGAGGAACCTACGAATTTGGAGGAATGGTTGCCCAATGCACAACTCTTTGCATTACGCGTCGTGGACAACCACTTTGAAGATATTATACACTTCCTGATGACAGGTACGGCTTCGGAAGGATATACAATCCAACAGAAGAAGGAACTGGTGGTGTGCACGACAAACTCTTTTGTCATTGTAGGGCACTTGAACAAAATGGGATCAGATGAAATATTGCGACGTTATGTGCCAGAGTTTGAACGAAACAACATCCTCACTGAGGCTCATGGCAGAGCCACATTAGGTCATTATGCAGGAAAAGAAACAACGCAGAAGATTCTATGCACTTGGTTATGGTGGTCAACCTTGCATAAGGATTCAAAAGCATATTATAGGGCATGTGATGCATGCCAAAGGATGGGCAAACCCTTGCTCAGGGATGAGCTTCTGCTGAATCCGCAGATATCGCTACAACCCTTCAAGAAGTGGGCGATTGACCTTGTAGGACCAATTCAACCTCCATGGAAGAAGACGAGTGCGCGGTACGTCATCACTGTGACTGAGTACTTAACTAGATGGACAGAGGCACGGCCTGTGAAGAGCTGTGCAAGCACAACAACAACCAAATTCATCTTTGAGTATGTGCTGACAAGGTTTGGTTGTCAAAAAATTTTAATGAGCGATCACAGTACACACATTCTTAATGAGATGATTAGCGCAATGACAAAGGAATTTCAGTTCTACCATTAGAAGATCACACCATATCATCTGCAGGCTAATGGGACAGTGGAAGTGTTTAATAAAATATTGGAGAGGGCGCTCACAAAGGTTTGCAATGCTCAAAGAAATGATTGGGATGTTCGCGTGATTGTGATCTATGGGATTATAGAACGACTTGAAAGAAGTTGACTGGACAAATGCAGTTTAGACCGGTTTATGGCGTGGAAGCTATGATGTCGATGGAGTACATTGTACCTAGTCTGCACATAACGGCATTCATAGGAATGATGGATCGCAAAGCCCTAGAGGAGAGGCTCGCGCAGCTAACAGAGCTTGAAGAAGATACATTTCTAGTTGGATTCCATCAATAAGTTCAAAAGGAGCACGAAAACACATGGCACGATCGGAACATCAAACTGCGCACCTTCAAGGTAAATTATTTAGTTATGTTATATGACAGCAAGTTTGATAAATTTTCAGGAAAATTTCGGATGCATTGGTTGGGGCCATATGTCATCAAGGAGATTGCTGATGGTGGAGCAGTTATGTTGGTAAAGTTGAATGGAGAACCATTCCCAAGGAGAGTTAATGGTAGCCAATTGTAGCCATACACCGGCAATCTGGCTAGATGATGACACGATGGAAGCATAGTCTTAGCACTCTAGGTAGCTGAAAGGAGGCGCGAAACTATAAACTACATTGCCCAGGTTTGTGAACTGTGCAATTGGGGAACTGCGCAGAATGGAGGAATGTCACAGTGTCAGCAGAAATGTGCGGGAAGCTGCGCTATCCAAGAAGGGACTGCGCAGGGCAGCTAGAAAGTGACCATTTTAGTCACTGTTCATGACTTGATAGTGGGAAAATGGCTAAAAGGAGCGGGGGGGCGACATTGAAGTCAAAATTTAAGTGTGAGATTTGTGAAAATCTGCTGCCAATCCAGCATTTATGAATGAATTTTGGGGGGAACGGTTGGATTTGAATTCGAAAATGCCTATAAATTACAGGTGGTTGCCTAGTGAAAAACACTTGGTATTTTGAGAATTGAGGTGTTGAGCTATCAGGTGCGTATGAACCATGAGTACTTTGAAGCTTTGATAATGAGTTCATCATTTGAGAAGTTGCCAAAGGAGATAGAGGAGTTGTTGTCTAGTATCATGTCGGCGCCCACAGAAACTGCAATCATGGGAGAAGAAATGGAAGTTAAGGGAACCACCCCAGAAGTAGCAATGGCAGTTGAGGGAGCTGCCCCGAAGGTTGCAAGCGTCGAAGTACCAACAGAAGTGCCTAAATCACCTAGGTCGCCTAGGCCGAGGCCTACGTCGAAGAAAGAGGGTCCAAAAACAAATAAGGATGAGCAAAAAGCGCCACAGCCGATGCGTGCATTACCCAAAAAGCACCCATAGAAGGAAAAGCCCACTATGCAGGAGAAGGGAAAGCTAATTGACCTGCAGCGTGTAGAGGATGTTCAAGAAATGCCTATGGATGAGGAAGACATTGACATGGGGGCGGAGGACATTGACATTGAGGGGTTCAACCGTATCTCTAAATTGCTCGAGTACATTCCTTTGCGCAAAGGCAAGACAAAGGTTCTTAAGGACATTGATGAAAACAAGTTCATGCTGCATACACTGTTGCTGCCAGAAAAAATCGCCATTGAGGGACCGCTCCTGGGGCATGTCCCCCATTTAAAATTGGAGGATTGGGATTTGGCCGATATGAAGCACTTTCCTCACTTAGCAATATATCAACTCATGCACCACGTATACTATAAAGACTGGTGTGACCACGCTGGAGCCAAGAAAGTGGGAAAAATGGGTGGATAAGGTTGGTCTATTAAACATGTTGTGGGTACCGCACTACAACCATACACCCATAACCATGATAGTAATCAAGCAGCTGCTGTGCTTGGTGCACAATGGGTGCCTGTGGCTAGAGGAGATGATAACGATCACTGACATGCTGATTCATAGGATCACTTGACTACCGCACATAGGAGAAAACCTAGCCATGGAATTTGGCGGAAAGACAGGTGAGTGCGACCTCACCGAAGCAATGAAGGATAAATTTAAGCTCACTAAGAAGCCATGCGGCTACTCCATCACTAGCATAACCAGCCCCACGATCAAGGTAGCCACCCAGATCCTAGCAGGAAAGATTATGAGGAAGTGTTGAGCAGATGAAGTGTTGGCACTAGTAGTGTCACTAGTGGCCCAGTGCATGGAGGGCGTACAGTTCAACTGGGCGCGCTACCTCTGCAGGGAGTTCCTCGTGAACTACAGAGAGGCACAAGATCAAAGAAAAATGTTCACTATGCATGGTTGTTACTGTCCATAGTGTTGGTCGTGTGGCAGTTACCAAAGGATAGTCAGTTTCCTATGGTTGCGCAGGACCTACCAGAAGTAGTGAAGTTCACTTCACTCTGGGCTATGAAGGACCTCGAAAGGGTCAAGGACAACAAGGTCTTTTGGATCTTGATGGAGATGAGTATTCAAAAGTCCATCAACTGCAAGACGTAGTTGTCACCAACAGTTTATGATAAGCTAACAGAGTATGTAGAGTTCAAGGCAGACTTCCGCCATGCCTCCATGTGCACATGAAATGATCCTGAACAAAAGTGGTATGACCTTCCATACCTGACCACAAACGACACGATCGCAGTGGTACTTAACGTTGGCCGGCAGAATGGTGCACCACTTCGGACTTGATAGTTGGGTCTAGAAAGTCTGCAACACAGCGAAAAAAGGAAGAAGTCAAGCTGAAGATGGAACAATTGGCTGAGAAAAGGAAGAAGGAGGCTGAGGATAAAACCAAGGCGGAGTGCGTTGTCGTGAAGCAAACATGAGGACAGGAAGAAGAGGGGGAGCGTGGCTCTGACAGGAGCCAAAAGTCGCCTTCCCCAGAGATAGAGGAGGATGAATAACAATCAGAGCAGAGAGGAGTGAACCTAGAGACTACTCCATTCCGGGTTAAGCGCGCCAGGGAACAAGATAAAGTAGGGCTGTAGAAGAAGTCCAAGGCCAACATGACTTCCCTTGACCTAATCACCTTGATTGAAGGTGATTTGAACAATGTTGGTGATGTGGTGAGGGATGCGCCTACGAAACTACTGCAACAGTTCGAGCAGCAGTAGAAATATGCCTTGGTCGCCATTCAGACGAGTCTGCGCAAGGTGTAGATCTAGGCATCGCAGGTACAAACCAGTGTGGCATGGAGCAATGCGACGTTAACTAGTTTAGCGCCTGCCACCTTAGAAGCAGTAGGGATGGTGCCCATGCTGGATCCTCGGGAAATAGCGCTTCTAGATGGAGTTTTGATTACAGAAGCCGAAGCTGAGGAGGCCACTATTAATGCCCTCAAGGGGGTTGGACTCAATTTGGCCACGCTTCCAAGTGAAGCCCTTCTCACTTTGCAGGATGGTGTGATCATGGAACTTCGGGCCTGTGAACAGTGTGCGCTATACGTTATCAATGAGAAGAGGGTGAATAACGCTCAGATGGATGCACAAAAGAACTTTTCTATTGATCTCTTTAAGGCCATCACAGACAAGAATGAGTGCATGGGTAAGGTAGTGGATGAGGCATGCAAGTTTGTCTCGGAGCTGGACATTCCCGAAGATGAGCTAGTGGATGTGAGAATTCGGAAGCTCATCATTGGAGTGTGCGAAGCGAGGATATAATTGGAAAAGGTTCAGTTTGAACTAAACCTTAAGATTGTAGCACTTGCACTGCAGGCCCAACTTTGGAATCCACCTGAAGTCAGAGAGCAGCACAAGTCAACTGTTAGGGACGTCATTACAGCAATAGATAGTGCAATAAAGGATTGAACTGCGCTCTTTGAGTAGTCGCCAGCTTACAGGAGGACCCCAATGTGCAGAGGATGGAAACAGAGGTGCGGGAGCTGCAGCAGCGAATAACGAGGTTAAAGCGACAGCACACACCGTCGCCATTACCCAAAGGCTAGCAAAGCTGCAAGAAACAAAGGCACTGAAAGAGTAGGTGGATGCATCATAGCACAGGGAAGCATTATTGAAGGCTCGATTGAAGCCTTGGCTAGACGAAGCATATGTGTTCATAGCCACCATTGAAGGAAAATTGGCTAGTGTACACAAAACGCAGCATAAGGCACAGGTAGATGGCGCAAGGCTAGCGATGTAGCAGCTAGTCGAGCAGATGAAGGAGCCTGCAACACAATGTACCACTGAAGTTGTAGTGGTATAAGTGGATTTGGGAGGTCTTCACGACAGGATCTCCATGCCAGCAGAGTGACTCGAGGGCGAGTCACCAGATTTGTGTTGGGGGCATGTTGGGAACGGGTCCCCTGGGGTCAATTTTGGGGTTAAAAGCCCAAGTTTTGGGGCTAAAGGCCCAAGTTTTGTGTAAATAATGTGAAGTATCCGCATTTTGTGGTTGCAAAGAGTGAAGATGTAAAGAGTTACTAAGGGTTTTCCACCCTTCTTTTGTATAATTCATGTCAGCTTTAGAGATTTATCCATGGTCTACGAACCATGGGATTGTATAAAAAGGGGGTCTTAGAAGAGTCTAAGACAGTAGGAGGGGAGTAGTTTTCGTGCTATGTTTTAGGTATGGGTCTGTGAGAGCTAAGAGCAAAGAGTCTTAGCATAGGAAGAGGCTTTGCAGCTGAGTGTGCAGAGGCCTAGGGTAGAAATCCATAGCTACGTGCGCGAACGCCTGCAGCTATGTGCACAGGGCAATCACAGTCTCTACTGGAAATATGGATTATTAATAAAGAGGAATATTCTGCAATTATCCGTGTATGCATTATTTTACTTTTGTTATGAATTTTGTAGTTATGTTATGTTGAATACTGGAATATGAAGTAATTCTATATTGATGTGTGAATCTATGTATTTTACTTTGTCATATGAACACAAGTAGGAATATCTATTTACGCGAAGATAACCGTAATGCATGTTAAAATAACCAATACTTAAGCGAATCTGGGTAGATACAGAAGTAAGAGTAATTACAGGGGCATGTAAGCGCCTAATCTATCTATTTAGGGTCTGCGAAGGACGACTAGAGACTTTCATGGAGGCTTTGAAGATGAATAAGAGAAGTACTTTGATAAGCCCTAAAGGGCTTATCGATCTGCACGAAAGAAGGTTAGGGCAATTAACTAACATCACAACCATCTCAGGGTGCGAAAAGTTGGCTCCTGCATCCCCCCATACTGCTTCGTGTGAGACTTCAGTCTGCACTCCATGGATTGATGCTGAAAGGGCCAATAGTGTAGGGATTTACTTAGCTGCTTAACGCTGAACTTGGGTCAGGGCCGATCAAGCCAACAATTAGTTACTTAGCAAAATCACAACTTTATCAATATAGAAAAAGTAAGCACATTGTTAGATTCTCCATACAGTATAAGTAATTGCAATATATATAATCCACAAAAATATTCCATCAAACACATGTGCACAGTTTTCACATGAAACAACCCACCAACCTTCTCTTCTTTCATAATAATGTAAAATATTACAATACGTAACACAAGTTGAGGTTTGGTTCCTTCATTACAATATGCAAAATTCCAACATAAATACAAAGCCAAAAACCTATCCCACTGAATCGTTTCACCACCCTGGGTCATTCCACTGCAACGTTGCCTTAGTTCCCTCAGTTGGTTCTCATCTCGACTCACTCGATGCTCTACCTTATATCAAACTTGCCCAAGATCCCATCATTGCTCCCTCAATTTTATTTCTCTATTATATTTCTGTGAACTCCACTTGTTCTACCTCTCCACTTTGGTTTATCATCACTTCATATATATGCGATGTGTTGCAGTGGTTCAACACCCCACACCCCTTCACTTTTTATGTCCATTTGGTTGGTTGACTCGCCTGTCATGTGGTCATCTCGCCTCATGTTAGCTTGCCCTCATTCTAGCTATGCGCTACCATTGCACCATTAGGGCACCATGTGATTTTGTGTCGTTTGATATATTGTGCCATCATTCTTCCACATGCTACCTCATGTCGTTTAGACTGACTGCTCTCCTTTGTATGTTTTAACCCCGTACAGAAATTATCTGCATACAAATTCTAAATCACAGAAAAATAAACAATGCGAGAGCATAACACATAAAACACATATACACAGAGATTTCCCACTAGATCCCAAAACCGGGACTACCAGCTTGATTTTTCATTATAGTCCTTTCAATGTTACAATACATATTTATACAT